>CATIWF010107712.1:0-31583 GCA_949630135.1 Balakata baccata
GTTGATGGTTGAAAAGCCAAGGGTTTTTAGGTTGATGTGAATTATTGAACCCTCAAAGATGTTTCAGTTCCTGAAACTCCCTTCCCCAATAAATTCTAATACTAAAGGAGAACCTGCTAAAAGTACGCAGGTATCTTATCAAAAATTAGGTTTTATCCACTTGTTTATTTCGTCCGCAGCAAGAATCAACCGATATTCTCAAACATCAGAACTTCAACAACTGGGACTCTCATACACGTAAAAAACAAGCTATCACTGTGAAGCTCTTACTCATAGAAATCCCTGTATCTTAAGTCCCTCTCGAACTCCATACTTTCTTTCCTTCAAGCATGGACAAGCTTCAAATAAAGAACTTTCTGCTTCTCAGGTTGGTTTTCTAAAAACATAATGCTAATATTCCTGTCAGGTTTAATAAATGTAATCAAAATATTTATAAAAGAAGTTTCTTTGTACAGATGCTGCAAACAATCATTTGCAGTTGGAATAGAAAATCTGAACATAAAGTCACTGTTATCAGTGAAGCGAAGTGCTGATGATATATTCCGCGGCCGAAGATTTAGCAGAGAAGGAGGAGAAGAAAAAGGCCTTTTGGATGGAAGATCCCAAAAACTGGCAATTGGATTCCTGACTGTAATTTTGGTGAGGTTGATGCTGAAGATTTGAGAGCCAAGCACCTGTCTGAAAGGCAGAAATTCTAAAAATACTCTGAATAAAACAGTAACACTTGCCTAGACCAGGTCCATAAATAATTTATGACCAATCTAATCACAATCTACATGACAAATTATGATTGGATTGGTCCTTGAATTTATTATTGACCCGCTCAAGACCAAAAAAATCTATAAAAGATAATATGTCCGGTCTGCTTTTAATCTACTTATAACCAACTACCAGTCAGTAAATTGCCCTTTGAACCCTTTTTTTTTTTTTTTATCCGGCTGTCTGTCCCTTCTTTTCTTCTTTTTTAAAATGCAATTATTGCCAGCTAAGGAAAAAGAGATAACACAATAACTACCAAAAAATTAAATTTGCCATCAGGTTTCAAATATAAAATATTTTTTGAAAAAAATGCCACCAGGTTGGCAACACAGATAACACATTGACAGCCAAAAGGCTACCTACTTGCGAAACACTTCATCAGAAATATGCACATTTAGCTTCAATAGTTTCAGATTTTGATAATATGCCTTCACTGCCCACATGCCATGGTTGCATCAGCATGACTTAATTTGATAGAAACAACCAGAATTACAGAACAAGAGAATTCAAATGATACAATCTTTATTTACATTGTATTCCAAACAAAGTTCAAGCATAAGATCCAAAACAGTCAAGTAATACAATGAAACATATATCTTTTGTCATGTCTAAAACTAGTACTGGACTGGTTTCCATTGGAAAAACTCAGACATCAAGGTTACATCCAATTATAACTACAAGTATAGTTGAATCAGCTCATCACTGACTACAGAGGGAGTAAGTACACCTAGATCAGTAAAGAGCAAAGTGAGATACTGCGGAGGGGTATAATCTCGGGCAGATGTTTCAACCTCTACCTTGGATGGGATGGGTACCCCAAAATCAATAGGGCGGAAAGCAGGAGCCATGTCTTTCTGATCTAAAGGATAGAGACGAGCAAACTGCAAAGCCGAGAATCCATATATGAACATTAATTAACTCACAAGAGATCTATGAACTGAATCCGGCAGCTCCAATTATGACATTCTATTTATTAAAAATTTTTAATTACCAAAATTTCACGTTGACTGCAAATGGTGGTCACTGAGTGAGTGATATATTTTTTTCATTCCAAGTATAAAAGATTTAGCGTACCTTATAGCTTTCAGCAGCCACATATACAGGCTTGTTCATGCTGTGTGCCACCAGGGCAATTTGATATGTTCCCATCATGTTAATGATGCCTCCACTTTCAACAACTCCATCTGCTCCAACAAATACCATGTCTACTTCATCCATACTATATGCCACAGCAGAGTCTACAATGAGTTTCACAGGAACATCAAGCATGGCCAGCTCATTGGACAACCGTAATCCTGTACGATCAGGCCTCCCCTCTGCAATTTTGGAAGCATAATAAGTTCAAGAGGTGGGGAAAGAGAAGAAAATCTTGCATAAAGAGTAATCTGTTCGTAGATCCTAGATTTAAGAGCTACAGCAGAACCTATTCATCAAAGAACAGAATATTGTTAGGCCATCCACTACTGTCAACAGAAGAGGACCAGTTAATTATTGGAGTTAAACACCCTATTTAATGGATTATCATAACTAATTACTGTTAATATGGGGAAAATTTATAAATTTTCCTTAGGTTTTTTTATTCCTCAAAATCCAGAAAGATAATATGCACTACATAGTCATAACATTTGTGCTACACTTAAGTTTTAACCAAGGAGATAACAAGTAAAAAAGGAGTATAAAACCCCATGCACATGATTTAGACAGAAGTGAGGTTTAGATGGTACATAATCTGTGATCCCGTTCAGGCATAGTTCAACATGAATGGCAGAGATGTTATCGCGAGGAAAGAAAGCCTGTACAGAAAACTCGAAAAAGATTCTTATTCTGAGCGGCTGTCTTCAAGACTTCCAACACAACTCTAGAGAAACCATGCACCAAAATAGTGCAACCATCAAAAATAAAATCTTGACTAAGCATGGCAATGGTTCTGCGTGCCTGAGATACAAAGCACAGAACCCTTAACCAATGACCTAATAACAAATTAAATGCTTATCCAAGTTGAAATTAGCTAAAATAATACCTTGTAAGATATCTCTCCAAACTTTTCAGCACGTTCGATCAAACGAGATTTAGCCGAATTGAAGTCCTCATATTCCAAGGCTGATGTTCTGGTTACATACCGCATAAACAGATCACATCCGGCTGTCAAAGAGATAGAGGTAGTGTCCCACGACTGCACCACACATAAGGTTAATCATCTCAACTGAAAGATAAAAGACTACTAGCTCATGGAAAGAAATAATCTCCTAGTGCACAAGGCCTGCCATATTATAGGTGCGATATTCATATTCTTACAGCATTCCTTTGCATTCACAAGGAGGCTGTTTCTGCAGTTTGAACTCATCACCTCCAATAACAGCAGAGAACCATTTTGTTGCACCAATTCTCACGGATGCCATCTCACATGCACATTTTATGCAAAGCATGTTTTCTTAAATTGTTATATGCGAGATAATGTTGAAAAAAGTATTCTTGGCTTCAAATATGAATCAATTCTAATCGTGATCACTGAATATAAGCATTCACTATGGACCTATGGTATTATCATTAATACACAGATCATAAGTAAAAGAAAAGATTAATTGCCAAGCCAACAGTTGAAATTTTCACTTCTAATTGACAAAAATGAACAAATAATCCATTTCCTAACTTCACTGCGCAATTTCTTCAAACAAGATGGAGGACATTTGTTACTAAATGAGCATAGACAACCAAATTGACGAAAGAAAATAAAGCCACTCACTTTGAGCGAATCTGAGGCCTTCTTCAGCTCAATCTCAAGCTCCATCATCGTAGTCGCTTCACTATTCCTAATTACTGCCGCAAGCGCCCTAATTGCCGCGACAGCCTCCGCCAAGTCCGGCTGCTTCCTCCAGTTATTAAATTCATCGATGACGCAAAACAGCTTCCCAGAACCCTTAACTTCACTTCTCGGCACAGAGAAATCATCCATCTGCTGGCTAACGGCTGCCTGCGCCTGAGCCAGCCAGTCGCTGGTGACGACGCCATGGTGCGCCGCACGAGTCTGATAATAAGCGGACATGTTATTCTTAGCGTTAGGGTTTTGGAGAGTATCGGCCATGGAGAGAGGTGAAGAAGAGAGAGTGAGAGAGTCGGCGTTGGGCGGTGCGGTGTCGTTTTGTTTGTCGAGAATAAAAGATGCTGATCTCCACCACATTTGGTGTCAGCGTTTATGGGTCTTAAAATGGTACCGACGGCAACGGTTGCGTCACTTTCTCGGAAATTTCGAAGATAAAAATCGGATGCCTAATCGCAAAAGAGATTCCGTTGTGAAAATGCAGGTTATTATCTGCAAATTGCGCTACAGCCGTTACTAATACTGCCCGTACTCTTTACTCGCTCGCAAAGCAAGAACGTCACCGTTTAGTCGTCTAATCCTTTTTTTTTTTTAGCCGTCACCGTTTAGTCGTCTAATCAATTTAATAAAGGATACTTGGTATTAATATGACCTAAATTCTTTCTTCAAGACCACATATTAAATAAAATAGATAAACTGTTTATGAATAGCAATTTCTTATTCACTTTATATTGTATATTTTTAATATAAGATAGGCATGTATTTTTTTGTAATAAAATAATAGCTTTTATTATAAAAATAATAGTATTTTAAAAGTGAAACATTAAAAATGTATAGTTAAAAGTATTTCTCTAAATAATAAATATAATCCAGATTTATATTCTAATCGTATAACGAATTTTACCTGGATTTCGAGATCATATCCAAAGTAAGTGAAAAAAGCAATATTCAAAACTCCAATATAATTTAAAATATTAGCTTTTGGAGTACTAACCGATATGCTATGTATACAAGATTAAAAAACTTTTAAAAAATTTAAAATATTAGATTTGCAATTAAACAAAAGTACATATATATTAAAACACTAACTTTATATGTACAGGCAGCTTCCATTTTTTTTATTTATATAATTAATTTTCATATTCTATAAATGATGAGATTATAAGCAACAAGAAGGCCCACGATGAGAGAATGATCCATAGATGGCTCCACCACCATTGTTAATACATCTTTTCCTAACTCAACTCCAGTCGTTAATTGCTTTCTTTTCACCTGTTTAAGGCAAAGATGACGAGTATTAAAACGTAACATAGACTAACATCAATGCTAATTACTTAATTAATTACATAATGACTTAATACACAAACCTTAATTCTATATATACTAAGAAATGAAAAGTTGATTACCTCTGCAATTAGGCCTCCAGCCTTGTCTACTATCCTGCATGTTGATTTGGCAGTCCAGCTGCTTTGTATCGTATATTCACATGTTTGATTCTTATCAACCTTGACAATGGCCCTGCAAGCTGAACCTGAAAACCTGAAGGATTTTCTTACCTGAAAACCTGGTTTTTTCTCTTCAATTTCTGCTTCTCTGGCTCTGTATCCATCCCAGCAACCTAAAAGCTTGAATTTCTGTGCACATAATTAATCATTAATTAAGCAGGTTAAACGAGTGACTAACAGGCTTAATTAATCTCTTAAACAAATTAAATGCTGAAAATTATTACTTACTCTTTTCAACATGGTGAACAGGACTTTGCCTGAGAGATCCATGAGATGAACCTGGTTGCTACCCTTGTAGTTGTCGACCCGATAAACGACATGGCCGTTTGAATCAAAAACAGTGCAACCTTTTCCACTAAGAACTAAGGATTTCAACCATATTGTGAAAGTTTCTTGCGTGGATGTGAAATAACAAGGAGATTGAGCTGAAGAAATAAGTGACCGAGGATGTACCTTCGCCATTTCTGATCAAGTTCAGGACCTTCAGCTCATAGTTTCAACTGCTCTCTTGCATTTTTAATGCTTAAATACAAGGGAATTCTACAATATTATAGCACAACTTGGAATTAAGCAACGTTAATTAAGCCCTTTGAGCCCATTTGCCAAGCTTAAAAATATGGGTTTTCTTGCTTATACTGGGCCATGAATGAATAATTAAGTAGACAAATACCTTGATTGATATATTAAAAGAGTAAAATTTTCTCCCCTAAACTTGCTAACAAATAAATATATGAATAATTTTTCATTTATCATCCAGTAATTTGAATTCGAGCTGAATAGATCCATCCCTCTCAACGGTTTTTCAACTAAAGGCTTGAACTTGAAATTTTTTATTAATGAAAAAATTCTTCCTAGAATGAAAGATACTATTTTAAATAATTGGAATAAATTTTAGCAGTTAAATGAGATAAAAAAAAAGTGAATTCATAATATAATTTACCGACACTTAATTATAGTAATGAAGTGGAAAAATGAAAAATGTCAAGTTGGCAAAGTTGTTTGTTGTATATATTGGCCGGTTCTTCAAGCATTAAACAAAGATATCATGAAAAGCAATCAGCACCAATTTTATAAGACCAATTTATATATTTCTATTGTTTTTGTCTGTTAATATGATGATCCCAATTGAAACCTTATCACTTTATTGATTCTATATTTGACCCATGTCATATGCCTTACATAAACAACAATATTTATTTAAATTCAGTTCATAATCAATTAGTTATTAATAAATTGTTACATAAATAATTTTCCTTTAATTTCTTTTCTGATTATTATTGGTTAAGAGATATTTAAGATTACAATTGCTTTTTGTTGTCATGCTGGCTACAAAATCCTTATCAGCATCTGTGATCCATTATCTAATTTATTAGAGTTAATTCCATGTTGCCTTGATAGTCATCGACTTTACATTTCTGAAATTTAATATATAATTAATAAAAAAAAATTAACTTTAATTTTTGTAACATAAAAGTCATCCTACATTTCACTCGCCATTTGTTATTTAGATGATAATATAAAATGCTTCCTTTAAAATTTTCTTTGAAGTGTTTCGTATTCATAACTTGAATTTAAAAGTCCATTTTATCTCAAAGTCGACTTCTCAGCTTAGGGAGTATTTAGAATTACTGTTAAATATTCCGAAAGTAGATTTTGAATTTTTTTGATTTAATTGACTGAATTTTTATAAATTGTTTTTTTCAAACCTACTTTTAGAAAAAATATTTATTTACATACTCCTACCAAAAACAGTTTTAAAAACTAAAAAAAAATTAAAAATCCAAAAAACGTTTTTTCCGAAACTTAATGTCAAACATGGCCTAAGCAGTAATTAACATGTAACTTATTATTTGTGATATATAATTTCGTCTCGGAAAACACGTTGAATTTTTATGGCAATTGATCGCAAATTGAAAATTACACCCATGCAATTAAATCTAAAAAATTAGTTTGAGACACATTACTATTAAAAAAAAAAATGAAGGATGAGTTGACGTTTCATAGTTATAAAATTTTAAAGTGTTAATTATAATATCAACTTCTACCAATTGTTAAAAAAAAAAAAAAAAAGACTAACGATGACAGAACATTATAATTATAAAATTGTGAACAACTTTAAAAGTTCATAGTTTCATGAAATGTGGTTTCATGTCACTGTCTCCGTGTGTGCATGTCTATGGCGACACTAAAATTAATATAAAACTTACTGGAGATTGAAATTAAGCTAAACTGGAACCTTTCATTTAATGTATTTATCTATCACTTGATCATATTAGAGTGATTAATTAAGGAGTTGAAATATTCAATAAATGTTCGGATTATATTAATCTCTTGCACTTTAGTGTTAATTTATAGCAAATTGGTTCGTATTATATTGTTTCTTTTAATCAGGCATTTAGTTAGTTAGGTTGCTGAATTTAATTAAATTCAACTAATTGTTGGTTATACCGTTTAGTTTACTTTATATTCTTCGATTATACAAACAAAAAACATCATAATTACAAAATCATGATGCTGGATTATATTGATGGGTCGGCCTTAAGTTTAATAAGATGAAAATTTTACAGAGCTCGTTACAATAAATTTTAATTTATAATGAACTATTGATATTGATTAATTAAAATAAAAATTAAATACAACTTTGATATGTGAGTGTTTGATTTGAATCCAAGTAGCCAGAAAAATTACAACCAAAACAAAGAAGTTAACATTTTTCACTACCATTTGGCGACGGATTCTATCTGCCACATATTCTGCCTAAGCCGTCAAATGGCCGTCGCTATCCTCGATGTTCCGACCTATTTAGCGACGGATATAGGTCCATTTCATTTTGCTTTTTTCTTGCTGTGTTTAATTCCATTTTATTTGATTCAATAATAAAAGATTTAATTTTTTCTTTGCTAATCAATCTAATTGAACTAAAAATTGTACTATTAGTAAAATCGAATTAAACCCATCTTAATTAGGTTTAATCGGTTCAATTATTTCGATTTTTAGTTTTTTATATGTAAATTACAAAACCAAAATAATTGAACTGAATTTATATTAAAAAATACACTTTTTGTACATATAATATATATATATATAATTTACTATATATTAAAATATATAATTATATATTATATTTAATATATTATATATTATTTTATTATATTATATATAAAACCGAATTAATCGAACTGAATTTTTTGGTTTGATTATATTTAATTTTAATATTTTATTTCATTCGGTTTATAAATTTTTAATAATTTAATTTTTAGTTAAGTTTTAAATCGAACCAACTGGTTGCATCACATTAAAAAATCACAATCAAATCAAGATATGATCAATGAAAATTATCACCTAACAATACGATCTTAATAAAATAAAAAATATATAATATGTATATATATTACACACGTGAAATCCATTTGGTCAAAAGTATTGTACACATTTTCGAATTTAGACAAACTGGTTTTTTACTAACGTAATTTGTACATAGTTATTAAATTCGTTGCTAATTCAATATTTGATTTATATATAATTTTTTTAATTTTTATTAATTTGTTTCATCTTATTATTATATTTTATTCATACTGAATTATACGAGTGCATATTTATCTCAAATTCTCTTAAATTACCAATTTATTAATTATTAAGAGTCATATATAAAATAGAATTAGTAAGTATTTTACGATTTTAGTAATAAAAAATTATGTATAGTAAATTATGACGATGAATTTATAAATTTTTTTATTATAATTTGATTGTTTATCA
This sequence comes from Balakata baccata, assembly GCA_949630135.1. Lineage (NCBI taxonomy): Eukaryota > Viridiplantae > Streptophyta > Magnoliopsida > Malpighiales > Euphorbiaceae > Balakata > Balakata baccata. Next base: position 8,839 of record CATIWF010107712.1, read on the forward strand.
ATTATGAATTTGATTATTCATCATTTTGAATTTAATTGTTCATCACTTATAGGTTTAATGTTTATATTTCAATTGTACATCATTTTGAATTTAATTATTAATCGTCTTGAATATGATTGTTCATCATTTTAAACTTAATTATTCATTATATGTTCATTACTTATAACACATTTTGATTATTTTTTATTACTTATTAAGTTATTTAATTATTTTATTACTCATTAATATTTAAGTTAATTAATTTAATAAATAATAAAATAAAATAATTTGAATAATGAATTGTCAATATTATTCACTAATAATTAAATTATTAAATGACAAAATTAACAAAATTAACTAATATAATCACGTTGATATATTTGCATATGATTATTAGATATTGTATTCATCATTAATCATCATTTAATTTTTATATAATTTTTTTTATTTTTTTATTAATTTGTTTCGTCTTATTATGATATTTTTTTTTCATGGTGAATTATAAAAGTACATATTTATTTCAAATTTTGTCAAATTACTAATTTGTTCATTATTAAGAATTATATATAATATATAGACAATAAATACTTTACAGTTATTTTATTTGTTGCCACTATTCCCAATCATTACGTGCTTTTTAATAATTGAATTCATTAATATTAAATAAATAATAATAGTTTTGTCCAGCAAATAAATTTTAGTTACTTGTAAGTCACTTTTAATTTAAATACTAATATTTAATTAAATTTGATTCTTATATCATATTATATATAAAAAAACTATGTTATATTATATGATCAATTAATTATCTTGTCTAATATTTTTTTTTACTGTGCCTTGGTTTTAAATAATCAGATTCATCATTATTAAATAAATATTAATAATAATTATTAATATTATTCACTAATAAATTAAATTATTAACTGATAAAATTAAACTTATTAACTAATACAATTTAGTTGGTTGCATAAATGATAAAATTAAACCTATTAACTAATACAATTATGTTGGTTATGTTGTACGTAATTATTAGATATTGAACCCGTATTATAATTCATATGAAAATTATTAATTTGTCTATTATTAAAAATCATATATAAAATAAAGATAGTAAATATTTTATGGTCATTGTGTTCATCCTCAAATTACTAATTTGTCAATTATTAAAAGTTATATATGAAATAGATGTAGTAAGTATTTTACGATTATTCTGTTTATCTCTCTATTTCTAACTATTCATGTACGATGCACGTGATTCTTAATAATTAGACACATTATTATTAAATAAATAATAATAATAATAATATTGTCCAACCAATTAATTTTACTTACTTTTAATTATTATATAATTAAATCATATTTAATTTAAATATTAATTATTATTAATTATATTTGATTCTTATAATTATAATTTATATAAAAATAAATTATATTATACTATGCAAATAAATTTTAAAAACTTAACTCATTTTATATATGATTAAAATAAATTAATTATTAAACTATATAAAAATTATTACAAAATTATAATTTCTCAAATAACTTATAAGATCTGTCCTCAGTATTTTAAAATTTATATTATATGTTATATGCATGATTGTAATTCAGTTTACCATTATTATTATATTTTAAATAACAATATGCTATTGTGATTTTATTTAATGTGCTTTCTTAATATTTTTTTATTAAATTAATATTTTTTTCTTTTTAAATTTGTATGTTGCTCATATTTCCACTTTTATATATAGTATGATGATATGATATTATAATTTTTCATTAACGTACCTTGTACGTAATTATTAGATATTGAATTCGCATTATAACTTATATAAAAATTACTAATTTATACATTATTAAAAATTATATATAAAATAGAAATAGTATATAAATATTTTACGATTATTTTGTATGTTTTCCTATTCCTAATAATAATAATAATAACAATAATAATAATAATCTTATTCAATAAATTAATTTTAGTTACTTTTAATTATTATGTAATTAAATCACATTTAATTTAAATATTAATGTTTGCTAATTGTATTTGATTCTTATATTTTAATATAAAAAATTGTATTTTACTCTAAATTTAAAAAATTTAACTTGTTTTGCATATGATTAAGAAAAATTAATTATTGAAATATATTTCTAATATTTTTTTATTATAATCTTACAAAACTTCTCATTTGAACGTTCTCCTACTTAATTATAAATATAGACAGAGGCAGAACCAAAATAAAATATAAAAAGGGGCCAACAATAATTATAATACAAATGATCAAATATTTATTGTATATAATAATAATAATAATAATAATAATAATAATAATAATAAAAGTTAGATATATTATATAACTCTTAATATTTTTTGACATTATATTAAAAATTGGATTAAATGTTATATTTTTATTTATAATTATAACTTATTTATAATTAAGAATAATAATATTAATTTTTATTAATAGTATTCACAGAATGTAAAAAAAAAATAATGTTGGACACTAATAATAATTAGACACATCATTATTAAATAAATAATAATCTTATCCATCAAATTAATTTTACTTACTTTTAATTATCATGTAATTAAATAACATTTAATTTAAATATTAATTATTATTATTAATTATATTTAATTCTTATAATTTATATAAAAGCAAATTATATTATACTATGCAAATAAATTTTAAAAACTTAACTCATTTTGTATATGATTAAAATAAATTAATTATTAAACTATATAAAAGTTATTAAGAAATTATAATTTCTTAAATAAATTATAAAAAATTACACACAATATTTTGAAATTTATATTATATGTTACATGTATAATTGTAATTTAGTTTACCATTATTATTATATTTTAAATGACAATATACTATTGTTATTTTCTTTATTGTGCTTTTATAGTATTTTTTTATTAAATTAATTTTTCATTTTTTTTAATTTTGTATGTTCCTCTTGTTCCCACTTTTATATATAGTATGATGATATGATATTATGATTTTTTATTACTGTGTCTTGTACGTAATTATTAGATATTAAATTCGTATTATAACTCATATGAAGATTACTAATTTGTCCATCATTAAGAATTATATATAAAATAGAGGTAATATATAAGTATTTTATGATCATTTTGTATGTTTTATTATTTCTAATCATCCACATACGTAATAATAATAACAATAATAATAATAATCTTATTCAGTAAATTAATTTTTGTTACTTTTAATTATTATGTAATTAAATTATATTTAATTTAAATATTAATGTTTAATAATTGTATTTGATTCTTATATTTTAATATAACAAAATTATATTTTACTCTAAATTTAAAAAACTTAATTTGTTATGCATATGATTTGAGTTATATTTCTAATATTTTTTTTTTATTCTAATCTTACAAAACTTCTTATTTGAACATTTTCCTACTTAATTATAGATATGACATGAGCAAAGGCAAAATAAAATATAAGAAGGGGTTAACAATAGTCAGAGTACAAATGATCAAATATTTATTATATATAATAATAATAATAAAAGTTAGATATATTATATAACTCTTAATATTTTTTGACATTATATTAAAAACCGGATTAAATGTTATAGTTTTATTCATAATTATCACTTATTTGTAATTAAGAATAATAATATTAATTTTTATTAATAGTATTCACGGAATGTAAACAAAATAATAATGTTGGACATTAATAATAATTAGACACATTATTATTAAATAAATAATAATAATTTTGTCCAACAAATTAATTTTACTTACTTTTAATTATCATATAATTAAATTATATTTAATTTAAATATTAATTGTTATTTATTATATTTGATTATTATAATTTATATAAAAGTAAATTATATTATGCTATGCAAATAAATTTTAAAAACTTAACTCATTTTGTATATAATTAAAATAAATTAATTATTAAACTGTATAAAAGTTATTAAGAAATTATAATTTCTTAAATAACTTATAAGAATTGTACTCTGTATTTTGAATTTATATTATATGTTACATGCATTATTGTAATTTAGTTTAATATTATTGTTATATTTTGAATGACAATATACTATTTTTATTTTTTTATTGTGCTTTTATAATATTTTTTTATTAAATCAATTGTTCATTCTTTTTAAATTTGTATGTCCCTCTTATTCCCACTTTTGTATATAGTATGATAATATGATATTATGATTTTTTATTTCCGTATCTTGTACGTAATTATTAGATATTAAATTCGTATTATAACTCATATAAATACTACTAATTTGTCCCTTCTTAAAAATTATATATAAAATAGAGATAAAATATAAGTATTTTAAATTAAAAATTGAATTAAATATTAGAATTTTAAGAATAATAATATTAATTTTTATTAATAATGTTCACGGAATGTAAAAAAAAATATTGGACACTAATAGTTTTTTATTAATTTATTTTTTTAATATTAGTTATATAATTTTTTATATATAAAATATAATTATCTAGTACTAATGGAACTAAATTTTTAATTAATGAATTATTAATAATATTTACCAATAAATTCAATTAGTAAATAACAAAATTAATTAAATTAAATAATATAATCAGATTAATTTTTTTGATAATTTTGATTGTTTCTCTAATTTTCACTTTTATATATATATATATATATATAGTATGATGTATGTAGTATATATCGAAATGGGAAATAAGTTGTGCAAAGTGGATATGGATGCAAACTGGCAAACTAAGCTGCCAGACTGCCAGCCGGCGTTGGCGTTCTTATTGTATTTCTTAATCCAATCGACAAATTTTTTGTATGAAACTACTAATTATTATTAAACATATTCTTCAAACACAAGTAAAACATCATTCATTGCTGCGTATATTTGTTTTTCCTTTTCCATTAACAACTTTTTATTACAATAAAATTAATGAATTGACACGAAACTCTTTTAATTTAATTAAAAATTTAGAATTTAAATTATGGAAATATAATTATTATAAAATTTTTATATGAGTGTTTTGGTACATTTCGGAATTCTATTCTACACAAATATAATTAATTTCACTCCGTTGACATAAAAATTAAAGATATCTGTAATTAAAAACAAAACATTTTCTTTTATATTTTTTCATCAAAATAATACTCGTTTTAAGATAATATCATATAAAAAATCTAAAAAAAAAAAAATCCAAAATTACACATCCAGAGTTGTCAAACTCAAAAAGTCTAATGTCATCAACTCAATCAAACCCAACACTCATTGTAAGTAAGAATTTTTTATTAGATAATGAGATTTATTTCCAAAAATATAGAACTAAAGATTATTCATTCATTTTTGAGTTATAAAATAAATATATTATTATTAGTTCTTGGCAGTGGTCGAGCTAGACTCTCTATGTTAGAAGATAAAAAATCAGAAGTCTAAGTAAAAAATTGAAAAAAAATTAAAAACTTGAATTTAAAATGTAAAAATAAATTTATAATATTTCTTACAGTAACAAATTTTAAAAAAAAATATAAATTTACATAATTTTATATGTATTTTAAAAAATTAAAATTTATGCGCCACTAGTTCTTTAATATTTATTATATTGTGGCTATGAAACGATGTCGTTTTGTAGCATTTTTGGTTTTATTGTGCTAGAGTCTATGAATGGTACCGTGGACGTCTGGCCAAGTTATCAACATGTCTCTATCTGTGACAGTGGAAAAAGAAATAACTTTAATTAGTAATATTTATCAAAAAAATAAATTAAAATTATTATATAAAAAAAGAAAATTAATTAAAAAAATAAAAATTATTTTCATCATTCGAGAGTTGAGACTTGAGAAAGTAAAGGAAAAAAACAAAGGGAAAAGAAGGTCAGTGTCAAAAATTTATATGAAACCACATAAAAAGAAATTATCTGATTTTTTTATTATCAGGTACAATTTTATGATGCATTATTTATATTTTCCCCAATTACATTATCTTCTTCGATATTATTTTGCTTTTTTTTTTTTCTTTTTCTTTTTGCTGCATGTACAAACTAAGAAGCAAGAAATTGATTACATAAAAAGGGCGAGATATTGACGATCATGAATTGGTTTTTGTGATCAAGAATTGGATCGTATTCATTCTTTGAAGAATCGCTATCTGGGTAGGCTGGCTTTTGCAAAATCACCACCTACCCTTTGTCACGGATTTATTGACTACGTGGCGCAGGTCTTTTGGAGAAGAAGATCTTGATTGTGATGTATTGGTCTTGTTGTTATTGATGATTGCCTTTTCAAGGTAACATTTCTTTACATGATAAGGAAAATCACATTCTTTTTAAATTTATATTCAATTTTCATATATGGAAAGATTTATACAGATATAATTTGATTTTGGAGTTGTTTGGAACATTGGGTTGTTTGAATTAATTGAATATAGTTGCATAGGATATGTGGATGCGAGCTGTTCTATTGAAAGAGAGCATATTTTGATGCATTCAGATGGTTTTCCTGATTTTATACAGTTTCGAGCTTTTTTTTTTTTGGGTGTTTTTGGCTTAGTGTTTTCCTCGTTATTAGTACAATTCATTGAGGAACTGGGTTGATGTATTAAACTGTAGCTTCTGATTAAGATATACATGCCATCGTTTTCCAGGGAAGCTAGGGAAGTGCACGATTAAGCTGTACTAGAGCAGACTGTGATTTATGAAGAAGATTAAATATTTGGCTTGAGATAGGAAAGTAGGAGCTGCTGTTGCTGATGGGCATGTGAGTAATTTGAAATTAAAGAATTGGAGTTGTTAATAATCACATCAGAAATTTTTTCGTTTGGTTTCTCAGAGGATTTTTTTTTTCTTTTCTAAATTGAAGTTGAAATTTCTAGGATAAGGTTTGTTATGAGTGGCAAATGAATATAGCACGATGAATGGGGCTGTGGGGATTTTTTGTAGATGGATTCTCCTGACAAAACTTTATCAGAGATAGTTGGCGCATTGAAATCTTGGATCCCTTGGCGGTCTGAGCCATCTAGTGTGTCAAGGGATTTTTGGATGCCCGATCACAGTTGCAGAGTATGTTATGAGTGCGATTCCCAGTTTACACTAATTAACCGTAGGCACCATTGTCGACTTTGTGGCCGAGTTTTCTGTGCCAGGTGTACAGCCAATTCAGTTCCTGTCCCGTCTAGTGATCCAAAGATTACAAGGGAAGAGTGGGAGAGAATTCGGGTATGTAATTATTGTTTCAGGCAATGGCATCAGGAGATAGCTAATTTTGATAATGGAGTCCAGGTTCCCAGCCTGGATCTTAGTAGTTCACCATCAGTGGCAAGTTCGGCCAGCTCTAAATCTAGTGGTACTGCTAACAGTAGTAGCTTCACTCCTGGCTTGATTCCATACTCAGTTGGCCTCTATCAACGAGCTCAACAAAGTGCAGGTCCTAGCTCATGTCAAACACCTGAAATGGATACAAATACCGATAAACAGAGAGAAGTAGCTTCCAATAGGAGCAATGGCTGTGTACCAGACATGTGTTATCAATCACCAAACCAATATAAGTTTTCTATGAACAGGTACGATATCTTCTGCTGTTGAACTCTTTTGTACTGTTATTTTCTAGTTTATGCATGAAAAATGATAGCAATGTAACAATCGACTACTATTTTGTTGATGTGCGATAAGTTGCAGAAACTGACAGGTATATTCATCATTGTTGGAAATATAATTTATATAAGTATCACATATATGAATTTATTGAGAATTGCAATTGATTACTTTATTATTAGAAGACCTTACATTCAGTATGTTTAGTATGTCCTCACCCAAAAAAAAAAGTAAAATAAAATAAAAAAGAACAGGTGGTATGTATTATATTTTTCTTTTTCCTGATACATAACTAAATCTTTGGCATCAGGAGTGACGATGATGACGATGACTATGGGGTGTTTCGGTCTGATTCTGAAACAAGGCATTTTCCTCAAGTCAATGAGTATTTTCGTCAAGTTGAGTTTGATGACATGAGCAATGATGAAGGATCACAGAAAGCGTTTCTTGATGGAGAAATTATTGACTCAAAAAGTTTAAGCAGCTCCCCACTAAGCCATAGTTTTGGCTCACATGGTTTGGAAGGAATGCCGCCACTTGGCAAAAAAAATGAGCATGATATAGATGATGAATGCGAGGCACCTTCCTCAATGTATCCTGGGGAAAACACTGATGCAGAACCTGTAGATTTTGAGAATAATGGATTACTCTGGCTTCCCCCTGAACCAGAAGATGAAGAAGATCAGAAGGAGGCTGGTTTGTTTGATGATGATGATGATGATGATGAAAATGGGCATGCAGCTGGAGAATGGGGGCGCTTACGCACCTCAAACAGTTTTGGAAGTGGAGAATTTCGTAATAGAGATAGGTCAACTGAAGAGCACAAGAAAGCAATGAATAATGTGGTTGATGGGCATTTCAGGGCTTTGGTAGCTCAACTATTACAGGTTGAGAACCTCACTGTCAGTGATGATAATGATAGAGAGAGCTGGTTAGAAATCATTACGTCTCTGTCATGGGAGGCTGCAACACTACTAAAACCAGATATGAGCAAAGGTGGTGGAATGGACCCTGGTGGATATGTAAAAGTAAAATGCATTGCTTCTGGACACCGCTGTGAGAGGTAGTACTCATAATGATTTAAGTGACCCATGCATAACATGTTTTGCTGTCTCCTTTTACTTTCTTGGACCAAAAGACTCAATCTGAATTTATCATTAGATAAACTATAGTCAGTAAAGGCTATGTTTGTGCTAATTGATTTCAGTGTATGAATTGTTTTAAGTTTGTTTGAAAGTAGAAACCAGGTTCCTGAAGCAATTAGTTTTGTCAATGCTGTAACCAGTGAAAGAATCTTAAATAATTGGGTATAATAATAGCATGGCACAACATATATATATGTTTATCTATATTTGAAAATGAATTATATATCTACTGGATTTGTGACTAAATGGTTCTTCCAGCCAACCACGCAAGCAAACAACATAAGTGGATCACAATAATTTAGAGAACATTAAGAGATTGACATTGAAACTGGTGTATCTAATTGTGATAAAAGCATTTCATCAAGCTCTGGTGATCATAGCTATTGCTTTTGTGGAAACTTTAATCAACTCTCATTTAAAGAGCATTCTTTCGAATCTATCATAAAATATATAGAAATAACTTCTTCACATCTTTTCAAAGAATATAGTAGCGATCAAGATTAAGCTTATGCAACTGCATTAGAATCTGAAAGTTGTTTGCTTATTGTAGTAAATTTGTTTTCATCTTTTTTCTTTTGCAGTCTTTGTAGGGTTTTTTTTTCCCCTTTATTTGGCTCATCATTGTTTCTTTTTCTAGCATGGTGGTCAAAGGAGTTGTTTGTAAGAAAAATGTGGCTCATCGCCGAATGACAACGAAAATAGAGAAACCTCGATTGCTGATCCTCGGAGGGGCTCTCGAGTACCAGCGGGTTTCAAACCACTTGTCAAGTTTTGATACTCTGTTACAGCAGGTTGTGATCCTTTAATGAAACTCCTCCTTACCCTAGGCCATTATGTTTCACATTTCGACTTATTTGTTTTCTATGTTTCAATGCAATTAAATTTTTTCCATTGAACTTTTTGCTCCTCCTTTTCTTTCACGGATTCCCTTTCTTCTTTAGGAAATGGACCATCTAAAGATGGCAGTGGCAAAGATAGATGCACACCAACCTGATGTTCTTTTAGTAGAGAAATCAGTTTCACGATTTGCGCAGGACTACCTGCTTGCTAAAGATATATCTCTTGTTCTCAATATTAAGAAGCCACTTTTAGAGCGCATAGCCCGATGCACAGGTGCTCAAACAGTTCCTTCAATCGATCATCTCTCTTCTCCAAAGTTAGGGTACTGTGATATGTTTCATGTAGAGAGGTTCTTGGAAGATCTTGGTACAGCTGGGCAGGGTGGGAAAAAAATGACAAAGACATTAATGTACTTTGAAGGCTGCCCAAAGCCACTGGGGTTTACTGTAAGTCCCTAAAACTTCAAATAATAAATTATATGAGACTGATGATACACTTCCAATACAAAGATATTCAGTTTCATTTTATGACACTTGGACAAGGTTGAAATTTTTGGATCGACTATCTAGTTGTCTTTGACAATGATTGGATGATCTGCTACCAAGTTATATTTATCTCTCATGTTTTTTCTGTTTCAGATTTTACTTAGAGGTGCTAATGGAGATGAGTTAAAAAAGGTGAAACATGTGGTCCAGTATGGAGTTTTTGCAGCATATCACTTGGCTTTGGAGACATCTTTCCTTGCTGATGAAGGAGCAACTCTACCAGAATTCCCTCTGAATTCTCCAATAACAGTGGCACTCCCAGATAAACCTTCAGGCATTGAGAGATCTATATCAACTGTACCTGGCTTTTATGTTCCTTCCACTGAAAAGCCTCAGGGAATGCAGAGCAGCAGTGAACCTCAAAGGTCCAACAGCATCTCTGCTGCATATCTAGACTCAACAATCAGCAGTTCTTCTGTTGATCACGTTGAAAGGCAACCAAAAGCTGATGGTTCTAGCTGTCAAGTCAGAGGACCTGCTTCATCTTGCAGCATTTCAAATGCATTTCTCTCTACTATTCCTTCTACTATGAAAGTTGTTTCAGATTCTTATTGTCCTTATGAGGAGAAAATTAAAACGGGATCTGGACATTCTCTGCTAGCAGAAATAACAGCAGCTGACAACAATGTGACTGCCGTGGGTGATAATCTTCCTGATAATGGCTTTGGGCATTCTGATGGTATTAAGGAAAATTATGCCCATAATAATCTCTGTGAAATGGTTCCAAATGAGTCGTCCAGTCCAGAGGTGTCATCTGCACAACAAGATAATAAAAATAATGTCGAAGAGCCAGGATCTTTAAAAGAGGAATTCCCTCCATCACCGTCAGATCATCAGAGCATTTTGGTTTCTTTATCTTCCCGGTGTGTGTGGAAGGGTACTCTTTGTGAAAGATCCCATCTTTTTCGAATTAAATACTATGGTAGCTTTGACAAACCTTTGGGTCGGTTTCTGCGGGACCATTTATTTGATCAAGTAAGTTCCTTTATTTTGTTTTGTCTTCTCTCTCTCTCTCTCTCTCTCTTCCTCTCTCGTTCTTAGAATTGTTAAGTTTCCTTAATAAATATGGGTTGTAGATTTTAACACTGAAAGCTAAACTAATTTTCAGAGTTACACTTGCCCTTCTTGTGGGATGCCATCAGAAGCGCATGTTCACTGTTACACTCATCGACAAGGCACCCTCACAATATCTGTGAAAAAGCTACCAGAAATGCTCTTACCAGGTGAAAGGGATGGAAAGATTTGGATGTGGCACAGATGTCTGAGGTGTCCCCGGACCAATGGTTTTCCCCCAGCTACTCGAAGAGTAGTGATGTCTGATGCTGCTTGGGGCTTATCTTTTGGGAAATTTTTGGAGCTCAGTTTTTCTAACCATGCTGCTGCAAGCAGGGTGGCTAGTTGTGGTCATTCTCTGCACAGGGATTGTCTTCGTTTTTATGGGTAGGTTTTTCTAAATCTCTATTTTGTTTTGTTGAAAACAAACATATAACTTCATTATCACATATAGTATTATAGTTTTTCACCTCACATGGTAAACATATCAATCATGATATGGATGAGACATAGGGCTAAAGCACATTATGACCAAGATGTTGCTTGTTCAATGTTGTCATCAGCTGGAAAACCTCCGCTTTTTTGGGTATGTAATAAATTTGATGTGACTAATAAATAATAGTTGTATCCATTCACTATAGACTGCCAGGCTATATTGGCAATAGCAAGCAAAACCTTTTCATTATTTCCATTTTGCTATTGGTAGATCTTCTGTGTGTGCCTGCTTCTCACCAACTTTAAATACAGATTTGGGAATATGGTTGCTTGCTTTCGATATGCATCAATTGATGTTCTCTCTGTCTACCTTCCTCCCCCAAAACTTGATTTCAACTTTGAGAGCCAGGAATGGATACAGAAAGAAACACATGAGGTGCAGTGTTCACCCTTTTGGAATTTTGAATATTTCAAGTAAATTGCTCTGCATATGAGTAATTAATTATCTGAATAACAGGTTCTTGTCCGGGCAGAGCTTCTATTTTCTGATGTGCTCAATGCTCTCAGTCAAATTGCAGAGAAAAGATCTGGTGCAGTGCCACCTAATTGTGGCATGAAACTACCCGAAGCAAGGCGACAAATTAGAGAACTTGAAGCAATGTTGCAGAAGGAGAAGTCAGAATTTGAGGTGAGGATTTGTTCATATAAGTCTTATGCAGACCATTCAAATAGTGGACTTGCTTGCAGATGAGCTGAGAACTTCTAGTTTCTGCAGTGCTGTTGCCCTCACTTGCGTAAATGTCATATCATGCAAGCAATTTTATATGCATGCCCACTTCATTTATGCAGACAATTGAAATAGGGGACATGCTTGTAGATAAATTGCAATTTGTAAACCTAGGTAGCATGTCATCCACAATCTTTCCCTAATTGTGTAAATATTTAAATGAATAGCATGAACTGAAATTTATTCTTTAAATACTCTTCGACATTGTGGGGAATTTTTGGCCAGTTTGTTGCTCTTCTGCTTTATTTACAAGTTAATCCCATGTCCAAAGTGATTGTAGAACAACGTGCTTCTCACTGACCATACTTGAATTCTTCATCAACGTGATTGATTACATTTTAATTTTCAAAGCCTGTCAACTGAATTCCTTAATATCAAGAATGGCCTGCATCACAAAATCTGACATTTCTGAATTCTCATTTGCCTTTGAATTTCACAATAATTCAACTATTCAAAAATTTTGTCCTCTATAAAATCTTTGTAGCTATTGTTTCTTTTCATCACATATTCTTTTTAACTTAAGATACATAGCTGAAAGAAAGACCAATGCATTTTGTTACATTTAATAACTAATTTTTGGTTGTTCTCGATAATTGTTCTAGGATTCAATCCAGAAATTGTTGAATAGGGAAGCCAAGAAGGGTCAGCCTGTTATTGACATTCTGGAGGTTAATAGATTGCGGAGACAGTTACTTTTCCAATCTTACATGTGGGACCACAGTCTAATCTATGCAGCGAATTCAGAGAATGAAAGCCTTCAAGATGGTTTGAGCTGTTCAAATCCAGGACATGAGGAGAAGCCTCTTGCTAATGCTGAACTCACTGAGATGAATGTGAATGACAAAGGTTTTAGTAACTGTGATTGTCTTACTGTAAATGCAAAGCTGCTTAAAATCCCTAATCAGCAAGGAGGATTTGGCAACAAAGCCAATTTGTCTGACATAGTCCAACCAGAAATAGATATGGTTCAAGATCCTAACCATGGAAAGGAAGATCATGCTGACCTTTCTGTCATCATGCCCATCTCTGATCAACCCAACAATGTAGAATGCAGTGAAAATGTTCACAGGACACTTTCTGAGCGACAGGTTCCTGTCATGTCCAATTTGACTGACACCCTTGATGCTGCATGGACAGGTAAAAATCACCCCGGAGTTGGAATGTTAAAGGATGATGCTAGTGTGTTTTCTGATTCAGCTGTAGCAGATTTGTCAGCCACATCTGCAGCAGTTGATGGGTTGGATTTATATACCCGAGTGGAAGACCAAAATGGGCCCAAGGTCAGCTATTCACTTTCACCTCCATTGTCCGCCAAGGGTTCTGATAATTTTGAAGATTCTGTAAGCTACTTAAGAATGCCCTTTTTAAACTTTTATCGGTCATTGAACAAGAATTTTTTGGCAAGCCCTGAGAAACTTGATACAATGGGTGAGTATGATCCAGTCTACATTTCATCCTTCAGGGAGTTGGAACTTCAGAGTGGCACTAGGCTCCTCCTGCCAGTGGGTGCAAATGACACTGTCATTCCTGTATACGATGATGAGCCTACAAGCATTATATCTTATGCTTTACTGTCACCAGAGTATCTTGCCCAACTGACTGATGAAGGGGAAAAAATGAAAGAGGGCAGTGATTTGAGTTTCACTTCTAGTTTTTCTGATCCTATGACTTTCCAGTCATTCCATTCGGTAGATGAAGTCACCATTGATTCTCATAAAAGTCTTGGATCTGCAGATGAGAGCATCCTATCTACTTCTGGATCTCGCAGCCCTCTGCCTCTAGACCCACTCTCTTACACCAAAACAATGCATGCCAGAGTTTCCTTTGGAGATGATGGCCCACTTGGTAAGGTGAAATATTCTGTGACTTGTTACTGTGCAAAACGGTTTGAAGCATTAAGGAGAAAATGTTGCCCATCTGAGCTTGATTTTATTAGATCTCTCAGTCGTTGTAAAAAGTGGGGGGCTCAAGGTGGCAAGAGCAATGTCTTCTTTGCGAAAACCTTGGATGATCGGTTTATTATCAAACAAGTAACAAAAACAGAATTGGAGTCATTTATAAAATTTGCTCCTGAATATTTCAAGTACCTCTCTGAATCAATTAGCTCAAGGAGTCCAACATGCCTGGCAAAGATTTTGGGGATCTATCAGGTAAATAAAAATAATAGCTTATTTACAAAATAGAGTAATTTATTCAAATCATTTGATTCTACCTTGAAGATTGGCAAACCTGGGCTTTAATTGACATGCTTTTTGTCTTTGCTGAGATTATTTTTTTAACAAAGCAAAAGTGCTATGAAGTAGGTTAATTGTGGAATAAATGGCATCTAGTACAGATATAAAGAAAAAAAAAGTAATGGGAGACATAGGAGTAAGAATTTTATGATTATTTTCTAGTATAAAGGTCATTGAAACGATCTCAAAAATTTCTGATTTTTGTCTTGGTCAACTCCTACCTTCACGCCTTTACCACCATTTCCCCAAGATTGTGCCAGAACTTGGGAAGGATGGTGGATTAGGCTCTTAGTTAATATAAGAGGTCTCAATCTTATAATTTATCAATCCATCTATAACCAAATAAATATTTCATCATACATGTTCATTATGTTGGTCTATCAGTTTGCATGTCGTGATCTCATTACAGCTTCCTTTTTTTTCTTTTCTTTTCTTTTCTTTTCTTTCTAGTGAAAACAGCTGTGTAAATTTTTTTAGTATTTGAAAAGAAAAGTTGTTGCATTTGTGATGATGTAATTTTATATTGAATTTCCCTATACAAAAAAATTTATTATGTCTGTTATTCCCTTAATGCTGGAAGTTTACATCAAAGCATCTGAAAGGTGGGAAAGAATCAAAAATGGATGTTCTGGTTATGGAGAATCTTCTCTTTGGGAGGAACGTGACCCGCCTCTATGATCTTAAAGGATCTTCCCGGTCACGATATAATCCTGATTCTAGTGGGAGCAATAAAGTTTTGTTAGATCAGAACTTGATCGAAGCAATGCCAACTTCACCTATTTTTGTTGGAAACAAGGCAAAGCGGTTGCTGGAGAGAGCTGTCTGGAATGACACTTCTTTTCTTGCAGTAAGTGTTAGGTTTCTTTGTTTGTGTACGAATTGCCAGGAGAGAGATTGTGCTGATGCAGTATCTGGTTGTGTACGTTGTCTGGTAATTCAACCAAAATAAAATCTATCTTCTAATGTACCGTGTTTGTGCTTGTATGCAGTCAATTGATGTAATGGATTACTCATTATTGGTTGGTGTGGATGAAGAAAAGCATGAATTAGTACTTGGAATCATCGATTTCATGAGACAGTATACATGGGACAAGCACCTGGAAACATGGGTGAAGGCCGCGGGCATTCTTGGTGGGCCGAAGAACGCATCCCCAACTGTTATCTCTCCAAAACAGTACAAGAAAAGGTTCAGGAAAGCAATGACTACGTATTTTCTAATGGTCCCTGATCAGTGGTCACCACCCGCTATCATTCCAAGTAAATCCCAGTCTGATCTACACGAAGAGAATGCGCAAGGTCGGGACTTTGTTTGAATGATATTAGCTATCTGTATCCTCGTACATTGAAATATGCATTTTGGGATTACTGTCCCATTTGATTTTTCACATGTTAATATCTCCTTTTTTATTATATTTAAATTCTTTTTTTATAGGAATTACACTCGTATGTTTTAGTTAGGAAGAGAAGTTCATAATTATTTGTTAGGAGAAGCAGAAGAAGGCTTGTTAAGGCCATAGGAATTTCAGGAAGAGGTATAATATTGGATGGCCTCTCCGTGAAATCTCTGCACATTGTATTTATTCATATATTCACAATTGCAATATCTGGTCTTTCAGGGGTATATGATAGCTGGTAATTATTACTCAGATTTTGATTCTCATTCGATATAATCAAATATTTGGTTTTTGTTTCTTTTTATACTCGTGCAAGAATCTCTCCTTTTAGTATTAAACACCTTGACATTGAACTGAACAGCCAACAACATGCACATACTGCTGGGACATATTCCATTGAAGGACTTGAAAAGAAAAACTGTAATTTCTGATGATTCAGGGTGGAAATGAGAAAGCATTTCCGGTACAGATTTCAGGCTGATATATACATTCTGAGACTGAAATAAATGTCTCTTTTCCAGACTTGATGCATATTATTATTACATATATTGATGAAACAGAAAACAGTTAATCATTGATCAGCAGAATCTGTTAAATCCATTCCATTTGAAGTTGAAGTCCTCTTGGACAGCAGCAACACCATTATCAGAGTAGTCGAATTCCCCACCATTAACAACTTCAAGCAATCTTCGACGAAGCAGATTGATAATCTCAGAATCTCTGAATTTAATCGCAACAACAACAAAAAAAAAGTCCTCGTCTATTTTACTTCAGGATAAATAAGCAAATAGTGATGCAGAAGAAAATGTAACAATGAAGAAATCATGGAACATGCTTGGTTAGAAATCCTTAAGTTAAATTTCTACCTTGAATAATATGATGAAACTGGAGGCTGATGGTGTAACCTGGGGCCTTCATCAAATCCTTCACAAATTATCTCCCCACTTTCATCTCTATAACAAATTATGCCCTCAGATTGGTTCTCAAAGACCTGTTATTAATTTTTTTTATATGCATATATATAAAAAAAAGAAAGAACTTAGGTAGACATCAAGGGACACAGTGTCATGATATTCTTGATTCTTTTTCTTGACAATCTATTTCAATGATATGCATATCTGAGAAGTTGAGAAGAATACCTTGTTCTTGAATGATCTGACTTGGAGTAGAGGTGATTTCTTGAGTGGAATTTGACTGTGTTTAAGCATCATAGTTTTGGTTCTTGGAGCTATAATGGGACAAGTTTTTTGAAGTGGGATTTGAGAAGAAGAAAAACAAGTTACTGCCATTCAGCATATGCAACAAGAAAGAAATAAGGATTATTTGATCTTAATGAAAGTGTTTATGTAAAGTAGGAAATGGAATAAATCAATTTCTAGGTAGATTGAAGTGAATATAAAAAAAAAAATTCCATTATTGAAGGGATGTGTCTTGTCACGAAGCATTATATGGGTAAATAAAAAGCAAAAATGGGGTCCATGTTAGCTTATCTTCTACCTGTTGATGCTGGCATACTTTGTCTGACTGTTGGTTTATATGCTTTGTTTTTTTTTATAATGGATTATTTTTCTATTCATAATTTCACTATAAGCTTTATTAATTTTTTCTATTCAATTTTGATTTCGTTTAGAGATCCTATTGGGCTGAATGGCCACCATTTCAAATCCCAGCTACCAATACCACGAATTATATTCTCCACCAGCGTTCACATTCTAATATGTAAGAGGTAGGGTGTCAATTTTGTAAATAAAATAAACTTACATTGATTTATTCATTTATACAAATCCATTAGTTTATTAATAAAATATTCATTAATTTATTAATAAATATTCATTTTATTTTAAAACAAAATCAACAGTTTTTTTTATTTTCATATACTATTTGTTTAAATTTGTTGTTTTTCTGGTGCATTTTATCTCGATTTTTTTTTGTTACGTTTTAAGTTTTTATAAAGATGATTCAATTAATTTATACTTACAAATGAAAATACAAAAAAATATCTATTAAATTAAGTACACAGAGAAATAAAATGAATTTGTATTAATATGATAAATAAATAATTTTTAATAAACTAATAAATATTTTTTAATAAATCAATGAATTTTTAGTTCATTTTGTAATAAACTTTTTCAATTTATTGGTAATAAATCTTTTCAAACATTTATTTTATTTGTAATAAATTTTTTTAATGAATTAATAAACTTCTTTTAATAAATTAATGAACTTTTAGTTCATTTTTAGTGAACCTTTTTAATTTATTGGCAATGGACCTTTTCGATAAACTAATGAAATTTTACTTTATTCGTAATAAACTTTTTTTAATGACGTAACGAACTTTCTCAAAAAACTAATAGACATTTTTTAATAAACTAATGAATTTTTTTTAATAAACTAATAAACATTTTTCAATAAACTAATAAACTTTTATTTAATGACAAATAATGAATATTTACAAAAATATTACCATGTGATTGATAGTTGTATAAGTTTGATTTATTTACAAAATTGTCACCGCTTCTTACATGTGTAATAGACATTAGTTCATAATATTATATGGACCGGAATCCAACATATAACAATTGATACCGATACCATTAATCTAAAATTTATTAATCAACGTTGTTTTATTTTTTAGATTGTTATTTGGGATCATTTCCTATAAAATAAATAGAAAATTATTTTTTATCTCTTGTAATTTAATATAATATATTAGTATCTCATGATATTTAAAAAATATACAATTTGCTTTTTATAGTTTGACATAATACATTAATGTCCTCCTAATATTTAAAAAAACAACATATTCATTACTATAAAATGAAATTTTACTTTATTCGTAATGAACTTTTTTTAATAACGTAATGAATATTTTTCAATAAACTAATGAACTTTTTTTAATAAACTAATAGATATTTTTTTTATAAACTAATGAATATTTTTTAATAAATATTTTTCAATAAACTAATGAACCTTTATTTAATGACAGATAATGAATATTTATAAAAATATCACCGTGTGATTGATAGTTGTATAAGTTTGATTTATTTACAAAATTATCACCGCCTCTTACACGTGTAATAGATATTAGTTCATAATATTACATGGACCGGAATCCAGTATATAACAATTGATACCAATACCATTAATCTAAAATTTATTAATCAACGTTATTTTATTTTTTAGATTGTTATTTGGGATCGTTTCCTATAAAATAAATGGAAAATTATTTTTTATCTCTTATAATTTGATATAATTCATTAGTACCTTATGAGGTTTAAAAAATATACAATTTGCTTTTTATAGTTTGACATAATACACTATTGTCTTCCTGATATTTGAAAAAAGTTATAATACATTAGTAAAAAAAATATTCTCTTTTATTTAGGGAGGTATTAATTCAGTAAATCAAATTTGTAATGAGGTACCAATGAAATATGTCAACTTTATAGAATAAATAATATAATTTTTAAATTAAAAAAAATTAATATATTATATCAAATTATATGAAACAAAATGTATAATTTTTAAATTTTATGGTGGTACTAATGCATTTTTAAAACAAAACAATACATGTATTCAGCTAGGCATCATATTCTATCGATCAATGCAACAATCATACATAAATTCAATTCAGAGTGACAAGTCAACTTGCCCCGCAAAATTTAATTCAATAATCATATCACTTTGAAATTAATTTTTAAATAAATATAACGAGTAATTCAGCCATAAGTTTAAGGGGAAAAAAAAAAGAATTCTAGATAAATTAAAAGGCTAATTTTTGAAGCGATATTAACATCCAATTTTTAGTTGATATGTAAAATTCTTTTGGTACAATTCAACTTGAAACAAAGTGAGATAATTCCATTGCATAGAATACAACTAATTGTTTTGATGGCATCAATTCTTTTTTCACATAGAAGCATCATGGTTCTATTTGTGGAATAAAATTCCAATCAACTAATTTCAACATGACATTTGGCTCAAATTAAATATATATATATATTTTGTAAAATTTTCACAATCAATTCGAATTTAAAATAAAATTTTATAGACTTAATTATTCTATCAGTATCATTAAATTAAAATTAATTAGTCAAGCATTATTATTTTAATATATCTTATTTTATTCTTTTGGTACAATCAATTCAATTGATGCTTAGTTCAAATATGGTTTTATTTTTTATTGAAATAATCTTAGTATCATTAGGGATCATTTCCTATAAAATAAAACCATACATGGATTCAACTAAGGATCATGTCCTATCTATCAATGCAACAATCATACATAAATTCAATTCAGGGTGATAAGTCAGCTTGCCTTATAAATTTTAATTCAATAATCAGATCACTTTGAAATTAATTTTCAAATAAACATAACAATTAATTTAGCAATAAATTTTTTTAAAAAAAATAAAGAAAATTTTATTCGAGATAAATTAAAATGCTGATTTTTGAAGTTATTGTAACATCCGATTTTTAGTCTAGATGTAAAATTAATTTGGTACAATTCAACTTTAAAAAAAAAAAAAAGTGAGATAATTCCATTGCATAGAATACAACTAATTGCCTTGATGGCATCAATTCTTTTTTTCACTTAGGAGCATCATGATTCTACTTGTGGAATAAAATTTCAATTAATCAATTTCAACTAGACATTTGGCTCAATGATATTTATTTATATTTAGCTACAAATTATTCTTTTTTAATTCAAGCTCAATCAAGAACAAGAGTGTGATACATAGTCAATGCTATTGGGCCATTGCCCATTGGCCTTCTCAGCCACAAATCTGCAAATAAGATAACAATTTCTTCATTTTTAAATTAATTAAATAACCACGTAAATAACGCATCTCCTGTTATTAAAAAAAATTTTCCAAGTTAATTTTTTTTTAAATAATTATATATAATAATCACTATACTATACATGCGGAGAGTAATATATGTAACATATGTTTTAAATTTATTGTTTATCAAACAAGAAAATTAAACTAAATTCCAAAAATTATTTGAACTAAGCATCAATTGAATTATTCTTCTCAAGCGAAAAATAAGATTATTTCAATTTCAAACTACAACAATGAAAAATAAATAAATAACACCCATGTGATCAGAAAATATATCTGTCTTATAGAGAAATTTTTAGGTAAATTATATCTATCATGTTATTTATAAACTAATTCAATCATTAAATAACATGTATTAATATTGCATCTCCTTCAATCAATGAGAATAAAACAGTTAAATACATGTCAATGAATTATTAACTTAGTTTATGAATGACATGATAGGCATAATTTATTTAAAAATTTCTCATGTCTTCTAAAGGAAAAAAAACACCAACTCCTAAATCATTAATATGCGTTGTTAACTTTTTTTCTTACTAAAATTGCTTAGAAAATTTTACAAAAATATCAAAACTGGATATTTATTTGTATTTTTACTAGAGCTCAGTTTTTTTTCAATTTTATAGAACAATAACTTTTTAAAATTATAATAGTACATATATCTCAAAATCACTCTAATCGGTATACATTGGTTCAATTTTTACAAAAAACAATAAAAATGAGAACAATTAAATCATTACTTGAACTACTTGGAGCGGCCATTGTACCTATTTTCATTCATTTTTAGATAGTCCTCTTAGTGACAAAAGCTATCTAGGTTTCATTCTTTTTCAGATGATTTTCGCATAGTAGAAGTTTAAAAATTATATAAGTGCCTCAAAACATCACAAAAAATTCTTAAATAAACAGTTGGGTATAAATTTCAGAATATTTTGGAAATATCTTGAGAATTCATTAAAAAATAGACCTGAAGATACTTTGGGTATAGCTTGAGAATTCTCAAACAATTCCATAGGAGGAATTATCTGAGAATATATTGGGTATACCTTAAAAATACCCTAAATATACCTTAAGAATACTCTGAATATACCTTTGAAATTTTTATAGGAATATGTTAGGTATACCTTGGGGATATTTTGGATATGCTTTAGAGATTCTTAAGACATTCACTGAGAAGAATTTTTTAGGGATACCTTAGGTATACCTTTGGGCATTCCATAAGAGTACCTCAAATATATTTTGGAAATTTCTTAAGAATTTACTAGAATAAATAACTTGGAAATACTTCGGTATATCGTTGTAAATTATATAAGAATATATTTGGTATATTTTGAAAATATCTTAGTGATTTTTATAAAAAAAATCAACAATACAGATAAAGAGAAAGAAGAATAAATTAAATAATAATGCCATAAATTTCCAATAAATAAAACCACACCATTTTTTCAAACTAAAAACAAAACCTAGAAATTAATCAATGGGCAAATTAATATTTATAAAAAAATAAATAAAAGAATAAAAGAAAATTAGCAACGATCATCCTCACTAAATCGCAAATAGCAAAAGGGCCAAGATTTCCCGATATTGCCCTTCTTCCATGAATTAGCTCACATTCTCTAAAAAATGAAAGTCAAATTGCACCTCGTTCTTCACCAGATCCCAGGAATCTAAGTCAAATTGTAACTACTTTGCCGATTTACCTAATTTGAATGGGACAACTCACAATTTCTTTGATCATGCTGTTAGATATCAAATACAAGAAATATGAGAAATGTTAATTCAATATTCAAAATCAATAGTAGAAAATGGAAAACAATCTGAGGCCTGTGTAGCACACAGTTTCCTTAAGACAAATTCGCCTCCTACACGGGTGTTTAGGATAACCGGCGTTTGTCTCCCAGGATACA
>CATIWF010107723.1:0-25584 GCA_949630135.1 Balakata baccata
ATAAGCCATTAAACCAGTTCCTTCAAGATGACAAGTATCCTCTCCCCAGGATAGACTCCATGTTTCCTTTCATGGCCTCAGCTAAAGTCTTCTCAAAGTTTGATCTCAAAGCAGGTTTTTGGCAACTTGGCATTATTCCAGCAGATCGCTACAAGACAGCCTTCTGTATTCCAAACCACTATTACGAATGGACTGTCATGCCATTTGGACTCAAAGTAGCACCATCACTGCTCCAGAAAGCTATGATCCGCATCTATGAGCATTTCCTCCATACGGCCCTGATCTACATAGATGATATTCTTCTGTACAGCCTAGACATAGCCTCTCACCAAGAGACTATCCAGAAGTTTATTGAGCTTACCAAAGCCCATGGTGTTATGCTCAGCCCATCTAAGATGCAATTGGCCCAGCCCACAATTGACTTTTTGGGCATGCAATTTCAGAATGGCCAGTACAAGCCACAACCTCACTTGGCCCAAGAACTTTTAAAGTTTCCTGATAGTAACCTGACGGTTAAGCAGCTTCAGTAGTTTCTCGGTATTGCAAATTATATCTGACAATTCATAGTGCATTACAGTAAGTTGACTAAGCCTCTCTACCAGCTTTTGAAAAAGCAACCACCTCCGTGGTCGACAGTTCACACCAAGTCAGTACAGGCACTGAAGTCTGTGACTCAGACTCTACCCCATTTACAGATTCCTTCCACAGGAAAAAGGATTTTACAGACAGACGCGTCAGATGAATATTGGGGAGCAATTCTTTTTGAGCAGATTGCAGATAAGAAAGAAATTTGTGGTTATGCAAGTGGACTTTTTAAGGATAGTGAACTTCACTATCACTCCACGTTCAAAGAGATACTAGCAGTCAAATATGCTATCAAGAAGTTTGAATTTCACCTCATAGGTTTTCATTTCCTAGTGGTTATGGATTGTTAATCCTTTCCACGTATGCTAAACTTCAGACAGAAAACTATTCCACATCCCCAACTCCTTCGTTGGAAAGAATGGTTCAGTAAGTACAGGTTTGAAGTTCAACATATAAAAGGAGACAAAAACCTCATTCCTGATTTCCTATCCAGACCAAAACAAACTTCTCTCATCCTTCCTACCACAGAAGTTCCTTTCATCTTCATGGCATCCAGCAGTTCAATTTCTACTGCCGCTTCAAGTTCCAACACTCCAGCACAGACACAGACACTTTCAAATTTCCTTCCAGGATGTCCTAAAGGTCCTGATCTTCGTCCCACTAAAAGTTTTGCACAAAATATGTTGTTTACCTACCTTGCAATGTTCCAGAATTCTCTTCGCCTTCCAAGAGAAATGATTTATTTCCCAGCAGAACAGCCTTGGGTTATTGTTTATCAAATGGGAACGGAGCCCATCCTCCTTGAGCAACTTTGGTATTTGTGGTGTCAATCCACTCTCTACTATCATGCAGTATCAATTCAGCTCATCCCTTTACTTCCATTCCTCCTCAACCGAGACAACCTACAGTCTCCACAGCTCAGATTCCTCTGCGATACTGGAAACACTTGTTTTCCCAACTCATTGCAGATCATCCCTTTCAACCAAGAGTCCCTCAAGAAATCACAGTTGCAATTGGACATGCACAAACCTGGAAAGTTATTTCTCATTCCAACCCGACACAGATTGATTCCATTCGCCTTTCTCTGAATCAAGAACTATGTCGTCTCAACAACTTCAACAATTTTCCTCCGCCTAGTTCTACCTCCATTGGTCCTGATATCTCCCAACATATCAGAATGGTCTCATGGCCTCCGACACTTAAGCCTCGTCTTCATGATGAAGATGATGTAATGGACTTTGACCTAGACTCACAAGCACCAGATGAACCTGAAGAAGTCACTCAGCCTCCTTCACAGGCCCAGGCCTAAGAAAATAGTTTTCAGGCCCAGCTTCGAGCTTACCATCCGGACTTTCAAAGAACTTTTCAGTTAGATGAAGACACTGATGTTCATGAGCTTTTCAGATCCACTCTGATCCATAGTCCAGCCCAGTCCAATCCGGCCCATACTTCTGAACGACCCAATCCCGTTCTTCCTCCTGATTATAATCCTGATTATGATTGGCCCCCAGATGGAAACTGGCCTGATGATGACATTCCACTAGTAGATTCCCCTCTGGCCCTCGAGGATTTGAATATGTACTCTCCATAGTACAAAGCAGATGCCCACTTCCTCTTGTCGGCCATCAGTTTGAATAAAGTAGCTACAGTCCAGCTACAGTGTGTACTGTTTGTATAATTATGTGTGCTAGTGCGTTTTACTTTTTATCATGTTACTGTTTGTAACTGTTTGCTTTTACTATTTTAGAATATGTGATGTAAGCAGTGACGCATGTGTCATCTGCCCTTAGCCTATATATACCTTCTCATTTCCTTTGAGAAGGCAGGATGTAAAAACACTAAGCTTTGAATACTAAGTAAAGATGTTTGCTTAAACACCTCTTCTTCTCTTCTCATTCTCTATGCTTATATCCAGTTTATTGATGGATCATTGTTAATCCAATATTAGTTGGAATTTTTGAAGAATTAAAGAATGCAGATCAATACTCTGATCAATACAGATTGACGAAGTGTTCATAGTAGCTCCTGAGTGTTGAGCTTATGAACTTACAGTTAAAAGGTATTGTGAAAATATTGTGAAGCATCTGCAAGGACCTTGAAGCTTCCACCCCCTTATTGGTATCGCACTAAAAGATCTCTGAAATGCTCAAAATCTTGCTTCATCTGCGAATCTCTACAAGAAAAAGCTACACAATCTTGTATCACTATCAACTTCAAAATAAAAAAAGAAGTCCTTCTCATCTTATCGTCTTCACCTAAAAATCTCAATCAAAGAATTAGAATCCCTACCTTCCAATTTCTTCAAATTTTCTGAAGCTAGATAATTATAAGCATCCCTAGGAATAAAACCAACAAATAGAAAACCACCATATTGCTTTTTAAGCAATCTAATTCCATCATACACAGCAAACCCACTCTCTTTCAAATGCTCAAGATAAACAAGCTAGTTTTTTGTTATCATCTTATGTGAATGAAGAAAGTGAGTTTTACTCGATCCAACTAACTCATGATTGTGATTTTTTCATATTGAGTCACAGTCCAAACTCAATTTTCATTCACATCAAAATGTATAAAAGCATTACACCCACATCAAACATCATCCTTTAGAAGCCAACTCTATACCTTGCTTACTCTTCCTAATGCTAAAACTCATTCTAAAAGAATAATCATTATATAAATCATAAACACACCCAACAAATCATCATCAATAAAAATAGCAACAGTAGAATTATCATATAAAAAAACATAAATAAAAATTCATAAATAGAAAAACAAAATGAACCTACATGCTAATTAAAATGAACCTATAGGTTACAACAAATGAACCTCTTTGTTTAAAGTAATGAATTTGTAGTTTAATATAATAAACTTGCACTAAAAAACTAAATGAACATTTATTAATAAACTAACGAACATTTACTTTATTTCTAATAAACCTATAGCTGATTGAGAATCAACCTACAATTTACAACAAATGAACATTTATTAATAACTAATGAATCTTTACTTTATTCCAAATGAACCTTTACATTATCGCTAATGAAACCTTTACTCCAAATGAACCTTTACATTAATGTTAATAAACTTTTTTTAATAAATTAATGAACATTTACTTTATTCTAAATGAACCTTTATATTATCGCTAATGAACCTTTACAGTTTAAACTAATGAACCTCTACACACTAAATAATGAATCAATCATTGAACCAAATCAACTTTAAAAACAATACATAAAAATTATAGTGCACCTCCACCCCATAATATTCATAAAAAAAAAACAACAACAAAACTGCAAAAAAATCAAACAACAACAAGCACAAATCCAACACATAATCCAATATAAACAACTATGTAATATAATTTCAAACTAAGAACCACAGCAAATTTTACCCATATTCAAAGAAAAAGCCACAATCAAGCTTTCGCAACCTATATCCATTGAATCTTATTTGCACCAAATCAAAACACAACAACAAATCGAACCACACCAGAAATATACTAGAATGATTCAGCACTAACACAATGCCAAAATCGCAATAGCTAAAATTATATCTTTATCATGCCAAAATCCAAAATCGCAACACCAAAAGCCAAAATCGCATTAGAAAGAGAAGAGAATCGAGAGAATGAAGAACATAGACAATAAAGAGATTCCAAACACCAAAAAATCATGCCAAAAAGGGAAATAAGCAGAAAAGAAAGAAAAGCATAACACTAGCAAAACCTCCATTATCTGCCATTAAATTCAAAAAATTAAAACAAACATGTGTTAGACTTTCTTAAGTGTAACCTAGATCCTAGGTCCATAAAGCATCCTGGACCGCAGTCCAAAATATAATTTGTGGATCATTGCATTCTACTAGTATCTATTTATGTGCTTGTGACTCATTATACCTCGATACATAGTGCTTGATCTCTACACCAATATGGCAATATTTTGGTCCATGTTTTGAATGATTTTCGTTCACCAAGTATACATCTATACCTCCACTAGAGTCTAAGTTATGAGAAAAAGACCCAAGTTGGCAACTTTTTACAAATAATTACTATAATATTAGCAACTTTTCAAAATATCACAAATATAAAAGCTATTTAAACTTAATTACACTTTTATCAAAATCCTATATATTTGTAGATAAAAATTGTTGAAAATAAAGATATTTGAACTAAAAAATAGTCATATAGAGAGAGAAAATCAAGTTGCTAAAGGTTGAAGACGATGAATTTAATCGAAACACACAAGTTCACCATTTAGTATATATAGATTCATCATCTATAATGTATAGCTAGGATCTTCACCTAGAACTTACAGATTCATCATTTAGTATTTATTTGTTCATCATTTATAATTAAAAGTTTATTATTTAGAACTTACAAGCTTATTTTATCGTTTAAAACTTATAGATTCATTATTTATAACTCATAGATTCATCATATTTAAATAATAGGTTCATCATTTAGAATTTATAGGTTCATCTATTACTTATAGATGTATTATATTTAAATAATAGGTTCATCAAATATGCTTTTTAGATTCACTAAATAGTAGGTTCATATTATTTAAAATTATCCTTCTTTATTGTTATTGTAATAAATAATTATTGTAATATATAATGTTTATAACCAGATGTATGTGTAATTACATTGGGCATAAGACATATCTGGCCCTCTATACTTTGCACGTTTTGCCATTTTGCCCCATACTTTTTTTAGTCCATTTTGTCACTTGAACTCCTTTTATGGTCCATATTGCCCTTATCCAATTTGTAAATTCGAAAATATAGTCCATTGATGTTGATATTGCAGCTGACATAACACCATTGATTAAGTCAAATATTTTTTCTTGTCATGTCAGCATTAGGAAGAGGCCTTATGGATGTTTTTACAAATTTTACAGGGGGTAAAATGAACAAAAAATTAAATTCAAGTGGCAAGATATACGAAAAAAAGTAAGGGACAAAATGGCAAAATGTGTCAAGTACATGAGACAAGATATGTCTTATACCTTTAAATTATTACAGTTTTTCATTAATATGTGTTGCACGTGATTATTAGATATTGAATTCATCATTAAACTATTTTTTGGTAAATTATCTATTCCCTTGTATTCCCACTTTTATATTATTATTATTATTAGACGAAAATGTTTGTTTTTCACATTTTTTAGGTTATAAATCTCAATGTTCATTAATTTATATAATTAAATTAATAATTTTTGGTAAATTTATCGGTTAACTCATATTTCTACTTTTATATTATTATTATTATTATTATTATTATTATAGGAAGATGAAAATGTTTGATATTTCAAATTAAGTCTTTTACATTTTTTAGGTTACAAATTATAATATTCATTAATTTATATAATTAAATTGAAAATATTAACTTTATTATTTTTAGAATAAATTAATAAAATTTATAAATAAAAGACAATTTCAAATGATTATTAAAATACAAGAATTAATTATCCAATTAAACACTAATTATAAATATTTTAATTCCGTTGAATCAATTATCAAACTTAATTTTGTTAATCGATTTATTATGTATATAGATTTGGGCTTAAAAAATATTGACAAAACATATACCCAAATATTTGTAAATATCCATTTTTACTATTTTGTCATCTT
Organism: Balakata baccata; assembly: GCA_949630135.1. Taxonomy (NCBI): domain Eukaryota; kingdom Viridiplantae; phylum Streptophyta; class Magnoliopsida; order Malpighiales; family Euphorbiaceae; genus Balakata; species Balakata baccata. The sequence goes on from CATIWF010107723.1 coordinate 6,217, forward strand.
AAATCTTTTAATATTTATTAATATTATTTACTAATAAATTAAATTATTAAATAATAAAATTAATTTTTATTAACTAATATAATTAGATTGGTTTTTTGATAAATTTATTCCACTTTTTATATATTATGATATATGATATGATATGAATTTTATCAGCTCATGGTTTATGAACCCCATGTATGCCGATAACTATTTGCTACAATATCTATGTGACAACTCTTCTTACCAATTGAAAGAGATAGTGCGTTGGTGTTTTACTTCGAAGGATTCTGAGTCTATAATGCAAGATGGTGTAGGTTCATGATATAATAATTGAGACTGTAGGTGTAAACACCGACTTTTTGTTTTGATTGGTGAAGACTTAGTGAGGATAGCCAACAGTAGTTATCTTTTGGGGATGATAGGTTTAGAAATAGTCAATTTTGAATTTATAAGAGTTATAATAAATTAATAGGTTTAAATAGAAATATAAACTTGATAAAGGATTAGTGGGCTTAATTATAAAAGAGGAAATTACAAGATTTACCAGCTTTTCAAAGGTCTTCTGAATTTTAGTGACGTACCTTCGTGTTTACATTCCAATTTTTTGTATTTTTATTTTTGTCAATTTTTTTTGTTTAAATATCAGATAGATATTTAGTATATTTTTCATTAAATTGACTCAAAAAATAATTATTTTTCACATTTTAAATATGAATTAAGAATTTTATTAACTTTCATAGCTAACATTTGTTTTTATGTATGCATTTATTTATTTGTAATCATTGTTTAATTAACTTAATTAGTAAAAAAAATATGTAAAATTGAATTTAATTAACTTAATTACCAAAGTAAATCTTGGATAAACCTTAATTATAAAAAAAAATGTAAACTTGTATTTAATAAACTTCATTAAAGTTATTTATTTTGGTAAAATTTGGGTAGATTTTTGGTAAGTTTTAGTTGAGATATTGATTTGATATAGGATAAACTTTGAGTAAAACATTGAGTAAATCTTATGTAACTTCAACTTTAATTAATTTTGTTGTAAATATTGGATAAATCTTAGTAATAACTTCAGTAAACGTTAAGTAAATCTTTGATAAACTTTTTGTAATTTCAATTGTCATTAATTTTGAAGTAAATTTTGAATAAATCTTGAGTAAACATCAAGTAATTTTTAGGTAAATCTTGAATAATCTTTATATAACTTCAACTTTCATTAATTTTCTTGCAAACATTGAGTAAATTTTGGGTATCACTTGAGTAAACTTTTAAGTAAATATTTGATAACTTTTTATAACTTCAACCTTCATTAATTTAAATTATAGTAAATTTTGGGTAATTCTTGGGTAAGTCTTGGGTAAATCTTGTGTAACTTTAACTTTCATTAATTTTCTGGTAAATATTGGGTATAATTTGAGTAAATCTTAAGTAAATCTTTGATAAACATTTTATAATTTTAATTTTTATTAATTTTGTAGTAAATTTTGGAAAAATTTCAGGTAAATTTTGGATAATTATTGCTTAAATCTTGAATATATCTCGTGTAATTTTAACTTTTATTAATTTTTTGGTAAACATTGGATAAATATTAAGTATAACTTAATTAAACTTAAAGTAAGACTTTAATAAACCTTGTGTAATTTCAATTTTTATTAATTTTATGGTAAATCTTGAATAAACTTCGGATAAATATTGATTTACATATTTGTGTAATATTTTTAGGCAATTTTTACATACTTGAAAAAATCTTGGGTAAACATTGATTTATGTATTTTTGTAATATTTTTAGACAGTTTTTACATACTTGAAAAAATTTTAATGCGGGAGTTATTTTAAAAAAAATTTGATTGGCTACGTTTTTTAAATATTTATCCTTTTTTTATATTTTTGTAAAATTCTCATTATAAAATTGGGATTAATGGTCTAAGAAAAAAGAAAATAATAACATAATTGGTTAGTCAACAAAAAAAGGAGGGAAAAGAAAAAAGAAGAAAGAAGTAAAATAAATGTTAACGTGGGGAGAGGGAATTCCAAGACCAAAAACATTCGAAAAGGGAAATGTCTTTGATAGGGGTACCTTTTACGGCAACAACTATATTAAAGAAAGATATGGCCCCGGAAACAAGAAGAAATAATGATGTTAATAAATAAGAATGAAAAGATAAAAGAAATATTATTAAAAGGAAAAAATAAAATATTTAGAATATGAATGATATTCTTGATACCCAAATAAAATTAAAAGAGGAATAAAGTTAAATTTCATTTATAATTAAAACAGGTAATTTTGTTCGTCCTTAGAGAAGACTTCAAACACTATAAATATAGTTCTAATAGTTAAATTTAGAGAGAGAAAAAGAAATCAATATATAATAGGAAATTTTACATAAATACCAAAAAATGTATACATATTTACATTTTTACCGGCGCTCAAAGTTTTTTCAATTTTACTGAAAATACCTTCTAAAATTACAACATTATCTAAAATTTAAAATCACCTTAAAATATGTATAAACAGTATATTTTCAGTATATGTTGGGGATATATTGGTTCAATTTTTACTAAAAAATAATAAAAAAACAATTAAATCATTAAAAAAGAAAAAGAAGAAAAATAGAATTCAATCAAAATTTAAAATGTCACAAAACCTCGAACAAATAGTTTAATATACATTTCAAAATACAATGGGGATACTTTGGAAATTCCTTGGCAATACCTCAGTAATATCTTGGGTATACTTTGAGAATACTTTGGGTATACCTTGGAAATTCTCAAGAAATTCTCAAGGAATATATTGGATATATCTTGAGAATACTTTGGGTATATATTAGGAATTCTCAAGGAATTCCCTATAGAAATATCTTGGGTATACCTTGAGGATAATTTGAATATACCTTGAGAATTTCTTAAGAATTTCCTGAAAGAAATTCCCTGAGAATACTTTAGGAATACTTCAGTATACTTTGGGAGTTCCATAGGAATATATCATGTATACTTTGGGGATATTTTGGATATATCTTGATAATTCCTTGAGAATTTCCTGTGAATATTTTGGTATATCTTAGGCAATTCCATGAAAATATCTCTAGTATACCTTGAGAATATTTTTGATATACCTTGAGGGTACTTTGGGTATACCTTATGAATATCTTATTAATTTTCAATAAAAAAAACAAAATAAAAATTAACAACAACACAGATAAAACTCAAAAAAATAAATAAACAAACTCAATCTCAAAGTTCCTTTTTAGAGCAGCATAACGAACTCATTGAACTTAGAGCGAAAAGCCAAATCCTAAAAATAACTGCAGTATCATCATAAATCTCAGCGGTGATCTTTCTCTTATTTGAAGAAGCAAAAAGGAAAAAATGAAGGAAGGTAACGAGATTGAAGAATACGAGATTGGAAACAAGATCGCATTTGGATTTGCAGGAGATAGAGTAGAAACAAGATGGAAGAAGATGAGGTCAAAGGAAGAACTGGAAAATCTGTGATGGAAGATCTTGAAAAAAATTAAGAAGATGAAAAGTTCAATAAAAATTAAAAATTTAAGTACTAATGAAAATAAAAAAAATAATATAGATAAATATGAAAAAAAAATCTAAATTACGGTAAATGATGAATTTCCTCTTAATAATCATTCTACAAATTTTGGAAGTAAAACATCATTTGAGAATATTATTCTGCCAAATTTAAGAAAGAAATTCGAAAAGATTAATTGGATAAAATGATTAAAGTTTAAAGAGTGATTAAATTCGATTTTGTCATCTAACGGAAGAATTCTTCAAACCGGTAAGTTCCTGAAGGTCAATTATTTTAATTTATCAATTATTCATGAATAAAAAAAAATACGAAAATTTACTATTTTTATGAAATTTGATATATTGTATTAATATCTTTTTAAGATTCAAAATCTGTACGATTGGTCTCCTCTATTTTATTCATATTAAGTTAAATAGTTTTTTCGTTAAATTTTAAGATATTTACCATTAATATAAAAAATATTCTCTTTTACTTAGAGACACTACTAAAATATATCAAAATTTAAGTGGTAATAATACAATATATTAAATTTACAGAAAATATTAATATAATATATCAACTTCATAGAGTAAATATCAATTTTCTCATTGTCATTTTACTAGAATTTAATATATTTCTAACATAAAATATAAAAAAATGACATATTAGTATACTGGCCTAAGATACCTTTAGTTTGACAAAAAAAAAATCTAATATAATAATATATTAATATAATATGATAAATAAAAAAGATAAGTCGTATAATTTTTGAATTTTAAAGAAATATTAATAAAATAAATCAAATTTTATGAGATAAATAATAATTTTTTTTATAAAATTATATATATATATATATTAATTATTGGATTGGATTAGGTTGGATGGTTTATGATTTTAATTCAACTCAACCCCGCCGCGCGAATGATGAGTCTTGGAAATTTTAAGATTTATCTTGACCCAAAACACTTGACTAACCCCATCTAATCTCGCAAATTATATTATGGACAATATGGATCTATGAGCATTATGAATCTAACGTATATCACATATGCAAAAAATAGTAGTAATTTTATAAATAAAATAAATTTATATAACTATAAAGTACGATGTAATAATTTTATAAATATTTATTATTTGTGAGAAAAGTTTATTTCATTAATTTATTGAAAAAAGTTCATTATAAATAAAATTAATTTTTTACTATAAAAATTAAAAAAATAATATAATATTTATTAAATTAAATACATAATACATCTTTTTCTAAATAATTCAATAGATTTATATCTACAAATTAAAATAAAAAAGAACAATATAATATCTATTAAATTAAATATACAAATAAATAAAATGAATATTTACCAATAAACTAATAAACGTTTTACTAATAAACTAATAAATTTTTATTAACAAATTAATGAATCTTTAATTTATTTATAATGAATTTCCAGTTTTATAATAAATGAACATGTCTCAATAAAGTAATTAACTTTTATTTTATTGCTAATGAACCTATAGTTTATAACAAATAAATTTAAGATTTATAAGATATAGTTTATGGATAATAAACCTATAATTTACAAGAAATAAACTTTTATTAATAAATTTTTACTTTATTTGCAATGAATCTTTCAATAATAAATAAATGAACATTTTTTTATAAACTAAATTCAAACGGATGATAAATATTTATAAAATTGTCATTATGTATCTAATATTTATGTAAATTTGTTTTATTTACAAAACTACTACCACCTCCTACGCGCAATTGATCTAATCTTACTCAATCGTTAGATCCATGTAGTATTATAGATTAAGATTCATCACATGTATAAGAAGCAGTGACAATTTTGTAAATAAAACAAACTTAAATAATTATCAAACATACGATATCAATTTTTTAAATATTCATCATATGTTTGTAGCTATGTTCATTATTTTCTTGAAAAATGTTCATTTATTTATTATTAAAAGATTCATTACGAATTAAATAAAGATTTATTAGTTTATTACTACATGTTAATTTTATTTTAAAACTCTAGATTCATTAGTTTATTAATGAAGATTTGTTAGTTTATTAGTAAATATTTATTAGTTTATCAGTAAAGGTTCATTAGTTTCTTAAATAAGATTCATTTGTTTATTACTAAAAGATTCATTATAAATAAAGTAAAATTTTATTAATTAATTATTATATGTTCATTTTATTTTAAGACTTAGGTTCATTAGTAATGAAATAAACGATTCATTAGTTTATTAAAAAATATTCATTACGAATAAAGTAAACATTGATTAGTTTATTAATAAAAATCTATTAATTTATTAACAAATATTTATTAGTTTATTAATAAATATTTTTTCTTATGTACTTAATTTAATAAATATTTTTTTATTTTTTAATTTATAGATATAAATTTATTGAATTATCTTCCAAGAAAAAGCAAAAATGCAACCAAAAATCAAAAAACGATACATATGAAAAACAACAAATTGAAATAAAATAGTACTTGAAAATGTAAAAAAAAAAAAAACAGCATAAAATAACTGTTGATTTTGTTTTAAAATAAAATAAATATTTATTAATAAACTAATAAATATTTTTTTCATTGCTAATAAATTTAAACTTTATCGATAAATTTATATCAATAAATGAATCTATTTAAGATTATTTTACTATCACATATAAGATATCTGTATTGAAATATGTACCAAATGCATAATATAATTTGCGAATCTTACTCGGTAGGATGAGATCTACATGGCCCTGCAGCCAAGACGTCAGATGAATATAAATAATGCATAAAAAAATGGAAAAATGTAAATGCAGATAGTGAGAGAGGAGGTGCTAGGGGCAATATTCAAGCGGGGTGCCCAAAAATTGGTGGTGTCCACGTCACAGTTGGTGCCATTATCTTATCTTATTTCTTTTAAAATTATTATTCTTTTTAAACAGTGCTACCACCACCACAAAAATAGGTTATTTTTGTTATTGCGTTTGAATTTTTTTTTTTTTGTATTTTGTATTTTTTGTTGAGTTTTAAAAGTAAATAGAAATTTTTTTAAAGTAATTTATAAAAAATTAAAAAAATCAGTCAATTAAATAAAAAAATTTAAAATTTACTTTTAGAATTACCCCAAATACCCCGTAATGTTTATTTAGGATTATATTAAGTGAAAATTAATATATATATATTTCAAGATTACAATTATATCTAATTTTTTTAAAATTATATTTAAATTATAGAAAAACTTACTATTTATTCACTGTAATTTAATATAATACACTAGTACCTATATGAAGTTTGAAAAATATACAATTTGCTTCATATAATTTGACATAATACATTAATATTCTCTAAAGTTTGAAAAAGAATATAATACGCTAATAAACAAAATATTATCTTTCGCTTAAAGAGATATTAGTACAATAAATCAAATTTTCAGGAGGATATTAGTGCAATATATCAAAACTGCAGGTGGTAAATAGTATAATTTTCAAACCTCAGGAAAATATTAGTATATTATGTCAAACTACACAAAACAAATAATATATTTTTCAAATATCAGGAATGTAGTAGTGTATTAAATCAGACTACCGGAAAAATAGTAATTTTCTCTAAATTATATAAACTTTTCATTTTTGAAACAAATTAATCTAGTTTAGGTATATGGAACATGTCTAAGAATATAGTTGGTGCTTAAGTATATTGATGGAATGAAGTAGCAAATATTGATGTAGATTAAATATATCTAATTATAATTAGATTAGAGAGTCAGCTATATTTAATCCAATTATTTGTTCGAGTCAGCATATTTAATCAACATCAACTCTATTTATTTTATTCGGTCAATTCACATAAACTCTAATTAGGTTTAAAGACTGATTATGTGCCACATAAACTAAATTTATTTATAATTTAAATAACATTAAAAAAAATAGATATAATTATGAAATTTGACAAATTAATTAAAGATATTTTCTTTTTGTTATTTTTCATATAAAAGACGCACATATATATATATATGATACCATATTCCACTTCACGTGTCCTCTCTTATCAATTGCTAATTGACTTCATGATCTGTTGCCTCCTTGACCATCTCCAAATTTGCCAGTGGATTTGATGGGAATATTTTAAAAATTTATAAAAGTTTTTGAATATTTTTATCCAATAATCACAGCTCAAAATAATTATTTACAAAAATTATATTTTTGGATGTGAAAGATTGACACTTACATAAAATCTTACTAATTTTTCCGTTCACATAGATTTTTTGGATTATTCTCAAATTTGATTACACTAGATAGGTGGGCATTTTGTGCATTATAAAATTATATAATTAGCAATTTGAATAATCAAAATCAAAATTAACAAAGAAAATAACTTTTTTTTGGACTTAACTTTCTGATCTTGTAATGGTATGAACTTTCTTCTTGCTCCAAGAAAACAAAAAAAAATAATTAATTTTCTTTTCCTAGTTCACTCGGTAAAAATGGCTATGATCAATCTTTTCTTGAGTTTTTATTTAAACTAACTCTCTGATAGAAATTCTAAAATCATGGCCCTTGATTGTGAGAGTGTTCTTCTCCATCTAAAATCCTATTTCTAATAGGACTTATGAGATACATAAATATTATCACTTATTATCCTATTTTCTTTTGAATGGAAAATAAATAAGTGGCACAAATTTTATCCCTTATATTATAAATAATCAAGATAAAATATTTTATTATTTTTATTAGATAATTTAACTATTTTAAATTTAATTCTAATTTAAAATATCTAAAATTTAAAATAATTATCTAAATAAAAATTTATACAATTCAATAAGGTTTTAACTTTGTTCATTTATAGACCCAAGATCCAACTTGCTAATTGACAAAATATGTAATGGTACAATTAATTAAATGAACTAATATGTAGATCATATGAGCACCATACAATAGTAATTACCAATAATTTACCCATAATCAAACAGACTCAATTATTAATTCAAAATCTATTCCACTAAAAGATTGGAAATTCCATAATTGTATGTTATCAAGAATTAATATAAATTTAACTCATGCTACATTGATTTCTTTATTTAATGATCTTTTGTACAATATCGAAATTAATATCGAAATTAAATTGATATCTCATCTGCCCAATTAATTTAATTACATCTTGTACCATTTTTTCTAATGATCATATTTCAATAATCTCATTATAAAAATTAATTTATTATTATTATTGACACACTTTAGCCAGAGAATTTAATGATTAAGTACTGAAAATTTGTCAAAAGATATTTTAGTAAAAATTATATATTGTTAATTAATAATTATCACTATTCATAATATATGCTCACAAGTTAATACGAATATTGACTTTTAATTATGTCTCACTCATTAGTAACTCAAATGAAATAATATTTATAAATATGAAATTATAATTAACTCATGATTAAGATTAAAGTAAAATCAATATCTATGAGGTTTAATAAGTTTGACAGTTATTTAAAATTAATTAAATATCATTTTTTATCAAGTTCTATATAAACAAACTACATAAATAAATTCATACAAGAAAAATTATTCAATAAATTTATTACAGTCTAAATATAAATAAAGTGCTAAACTTTATTTATCAACTGTGAACATAATTATTTAATTATAAGATAAATTGTATTTATGTTTTCTGTAATTATCTGTAAAAATCACATAAATACATATAATACAATTAAAAAATATTTATTTAAAATTTTCATGCAAACTAGATAAAATAAAATATCTCAATAATTTTATTATCAAAAATAAAAATGAAACAATTACATAATATGCTTTTAACAGTATATCATCCCAACAGGATGCACTTACCAATGAATTTATTTCCTCCATTTTTTTTTATTTTCTTCTCTCTAATCAACCTCACAAATGAAATCTGCCCACAATTATAGACGTATTCACGTCCTCTCTTTCTAAATTTTGAAATATAATTATAGATGTTGACATTCTTATAATTGTTATTAGAATTGAAGGATTTTCTTTAACATTTTTTCTGAAGTGCCACTGGTTTTGATCCGATTATTATTTGCTTTAATCTACAATTTTTATATGCTATTGGCCGAGATAATTGAGTTTGATAATTATGAATTTATCATTATTTTAAAACGATTTAAATTAGGAATTTGGATGCAAATTCTCTGTTGTATAAGAGAATTTAAAATTTTACTTCACATAAGTTTCATTTTAAAAAACATGGTATGACCAAGAATTCTCCAAAATTTTTTATACTTTTTATTTCTTCTCCTTCTCTCTATCGTATTTTCTCTCATTCTCTCTACACTACTACCAACTCTGTCAACTATCCAAATAATTTCCGGTTATTACGAAATTCGAACCACAACTAGTTTTTTACCTACTCATCACTCCGGTAACATTAGTTTTTCTAAAATCTGACCAGATATGCGAGATCGTGAGGAGAAAATCACTCATCAAGGCAACCCTTTTGTTTTTCTTATTTCTCAGCTTTCTTTTGCAATTTTGATACAAAAAAATGAACTTAGAGAATTGAAAATTTTTGAACTAGATAGTTTGAGCTACGTAAACCACTTTTTGAAGGCTAATTAGGAAATGAAAAATTAGGTGTGAAGCTGTCCTTTCCGTTTCTCCTATTTTTCAACTTCCTGTCTTAAATCTAACATTGGAAATGGATTTAGAGGGTTGAAAAACCTTGGATTGAACAATTGGAGCTCCGGAAACCACCATTTGAGGGCTTATCGGGAACAATTCCTTCACTCATTATACATATAGCTAACATATAACTAACAATTAATTTCTGGCACATATAACCTATATATAACCAATATATAATATTTTCTACAGAGATAAATTCAAGTTGCAGCATTTGTTATAACTTAGTTATACATAAGTTACATGTATATTATATGTGATGATAAATATAACCATATATAGTCAACATATAATAAATATATAACACAGCTAAAGTCAAATAAGATTTATATGTTCATTGTATACATAAACGTACCATATAATTTATAATGTGTCTCATTTATTTTTTGTATATTTATAGGTTGAAGAAAAATTAAATTAATATATAATATATTTATAATAAGTTAATTATATGTTTACCTTTTACATGTACTATATTCTTAATATGTGAGTTATATGTTTGATGTTGGGGAGTGAAATGTAATCAAATTAAAATTTTACAATCAAAATTTATAATTCTCTTATTATACGACCTTTTGAAGATAAAAAAAAAAGGAAATTATTTGATCTACGAATTTAATATTTAAATAATCATAGGCACAATCACAATGTTCACAACTTGCCCCAACAAACTAATCAATGGTTTATATACGTGTACATCATTATAGCTACGTGCAAATCATTGTAGCTACGTGCAAATGGCACCACCCTATAACTGCTACTTTTTACACGGAGACATGCTTATTAAAGCATTATTTTAGCGCCACCATTCAGCTCTACGGAGTAAAAACCCCCAATTCACTATTCAAATAAGACCTACTCCAATCATTCAAAAAAATTATTTAAAAAACGAAGAAGTCTCAATAATTGAAAGTGATTATCCTGATTGCTAAAGTAGAATTAGAATCCTAGTTTCTCGTACAAAATTAAGGATTTTTCAAGTTTTCCTTCCCTCCTACTATTAAAGTGAAATAAAAAAAATAAAAAATAACAAATTTAAAGTAATTATAAAAAATAAAATAACCATATTAGAATAACAATATTCACATTTTGACTTTCACTTCCACCGAAATCGTCATCGTAAAATCTAGTTTCACCAAATATTCTCCAGCCCTTCTCCCATACTTGTTACAACCCTCAAAGTAAGCTCCACAATTCTGCTTTGAATGAGCTATACATTTAACTTCATAGCAAAGCCTCCTTGCCGATTCCCATTTGAGTCCCTAATAACTCTACCAGCTGCGCCAAACTCTTCAAATCTTCCTTCAAAACCCAGAAACCCAGTCTTAGTTTTGGAAACAGTTTTTACTATATGTGATCTTAGGTCTTCATGAAGATCATAGTGAAAACTCTTCACACGCAGACTCTCTAGCCTTCATTATCCAAACAACCTCAAAATTAACAACACATCTTCATCATCCTATTCCAATCATAACAATTGGGTTTGCTTAGAGAAGCACGAGTGGGCACCGGCGGATGCATACCCACTCATGTTTTCAAAATAATTTTATATGTAATATCCTTATTATATTTATTTAGGAGTTTAGGTTAAATTAAAATTATATATCATCTACATTTAATTTAACATAGACTTATAAATATGAGTTAAATGATCTATCAAAATTTTCTCATTTTCTCAAGTCTCCATTTACCCTCTTTTTCACTTATTCTAAATATTCAACTCTTAGTAAATGATCACAATACTTACTCTTCTTCTTTTTCTAGGATCACAAATTTACTTTAAAATGCTTTCTTTCATTTATTCTTTTTGTCATTATCTTTCTTAATTAGTTTTTTTTTTTATTTCTACTTGATTGATGATTAAAAGTATAAAATTATATATCAGGTAATTTTTTTTATTTTTTTATCTTTGAAATTGCTTTATTTTTATATTTTATTTTTTCTATAATTAGTTTTAGTCTTTTATATATGCTAACTTAATATAATTTTATCTAAATTAAATAAATGTTCTTATTTTTTTTTAATCTTTGCATATTAGTTTTAGTATTAGCTTCCATTTACTGTAATTTCTGCATCCGCCGCTTCGAGTGGGCAAATCTCTTGATATCATAAACGACCCTGTTTGCTTCTTGGGAGCGAGAATAATTTGTTTTCATTGAAATCATCGTTCTAGTTGAAATCTCTCGTGTTCGACGATATTTGATTTTGAGGTTGGATTTGGAGAGGCTAGAACGTGAGGAGGCTAGGAGAATGCCGACGGAGATATGTATAGGTGTTTGCGAGAATCTCTTCGTTTCTCTTGTTTCACATAAGGTATCTCATGCCGACGCCGATGGCTTTCTATCTATGCAGCAAGGTTCTCGGATTTGAGGAAAAACGTAAATCTGAACGTGGGTATAAGTAAAAAAAATAAAATAAAACAAGTTTTGAGAAAAAATTCTTAAAAAATGCGAATTTGGAGTAATTTTCTCTTTAAATTATTCTAAAATTAATTAGTTACACCATAATTATAAGTTATTATTTTATTTCTTAAACTCTCAATGTGCAATTCTCTTCAACATTGTGAACTTAAATTTTAAGTTATTAGATCAATGTATTCTACACAATTGATCGGATGATTTCAAATTTGTCTATATGGCATTTATATTCACTTATTTTTCAATTTCTTGATGCTTCTTCCTTTAAGACACACACAAATGCAGAAGAATTAAATAAGCAAATATGATATATTAAACAATCTTATGAGAATTGATAATATGTAAAAACAATTAATTCTGTTGTTCTTAGAATATTTCCTTCGTCTGGAAAAGATAAACTTACTTTCTATTTTTAACCGTATGAAATTATTGACTTTTTTGAAGTATAATTGTTTTGTTCAATTACAAATATACTTTTATTTATATATACCCTCATTAATTAAATATACCTAAATGTCTATTTTTTTTTCAATTCTTGCTTTAAATAATTCTTGAATTGATTGGTATCTACATAAATATTAATTTGAATCTTGCACTAAAAAGATCAAATGTTTATTTTCAAGATAATAATAAATATATGATATTTTTTGGAAATCATAAAACAAAAATCATCAATTTAACTAAATTAATTAATTTTTTTTAATTCGTGTGAAAATAGAACTAGGTCTATTTTTTCTAGATGGAAGGAGTATTAAAATTTAATTTGAGTTGTTACATTCATAATATCTTAAGAATATATTTAAGTTTTAGATATTAAAGTTTTTTTTATGATATAATAACTCAAAGTATAATTTACAGAGAGCGTTTGGTTCAGCTGATGGAGATAATTTTTATCTTGTTGATCCTCAACGACTAAGAAAAAGTATTTGGTAACTGGAATCCCACATTGGCTACTATTTAAAATACAATACTATTTATCATGGTTTGGACAATTTTTCTTCATTGAGTTAACTTTTGGAAATAGTTAGGTTCAAAGGCCATTACTTATGGAAATTGTTTGAAAAAGATCCAATTTGGAACTTTTTTGAAATAGCTAAAGCATTTTCTTATAAAATGACAAAATTAGCCATTCAAATAAAATACATGATTTTGCCAAAAAAAAAAATTATTAAAAATAAAATACACCTCTTCAAAATTAGTCTCTTCAAAATAAAATAAAATAAAATAAATTAATTTATTATATTTATAAATTATAGATATACATTTGTGGATATTTTTATTTATAATAAATTATATTTTATTGTTGTTGTGTTTTAATTATCAAAATATATAATTATATCAAATAATCACTGTATTTTTTGTTTATTTATATATCATATAAGAATATATTTTTTGAAATAAATAATACCCGTATTAGTAATTTTACATTCCAACAAAACAATTCAATTAGTTTTACTAAACATTAGTATTAAATAGCTGAACCAAATATTCCTCTTAATTAGATTCAATATTTGTATCTTCTTCATGCACTGGGGATAAGCGAGTTTACAATCCAAATTTGAATCTCACTTTCTCCCTTCTCCAATATATTTTTGATAAAATAATATTTAAAATTAAAACATCATATGTACATTGGATATTAGTACTAATTTTAACTGCAAGTTGCAATTCTTAAGTTATTTTATGTTATAAAAATAAATAAAAGTAATTAAGAAATAAAGAAGAAAGCAAAAAGATAAAGGAAGAAGAAAATATCTTTACATATCTTTTGTTCATTCTCCAAACCTCTATTTATAGGCTTAAAAAAAGACATTTAAATGTCATGAGTTATAAATTTAATTGTATGAATAAATTATTCCATAACACTCCCCCCTGGATGTCCATTAATAAAAACATGCCTTATTAAAATCTTATTAGGAAAAACCACGTAGGAAGAAAACCTAGTGAAGAAAAAAAAATACATTTCTTATATAATACACACCTATGAAGTTGCTTCGTTAAAAATCTTAGCAGGAAAATTCACTAGGATAAAATATTAGTCAAGAAAAAGAGTACAACGCGTATTTTTTCCTCATCATAAAGACATCACTTCAAGTCTCTAAGTCGAGCATTCCAATGCCTCGTACCAACCTTTCAAATATTGCAGTGGGTAAAACTTTTGTAAATAAATCTGTTAGATTATCATTTGATCGAATTTGTTGAACATCGACTTGTCCACTTTTATCAAGATTATGCATGAAAAACTTAGGAGAAATATATTTTGTTCAGTCTTCTTTAATGTAACATCCTTTTAACTATGATATATATGATGTATTGTCTTTATATAACACTGTAAGAGTTCTTTTGTTGATAGATAAATCACTTGTTTCTCGAATGTGTTGCGTCATTTGCTTCAACCATAGTCATTTTCAACTTGCTGCATGAAGTGCAATTATTTTAGCATGATTTGAAGACGTGGTAGTCAAAGTTTGTTTTTATTGATCGCCATAAAATAATAGTTTCACCACTCATAAAAACATAATCTATTTGGGATTGAGCTTTATGCGGGTTAGATAAAAATTTTGCATAAGTATAACCAATTAGTTTCGATGCATATTTATTTGAATAAAATAATCATAAATCAATTGTTTCTTAGAGATAACAAAAGACACGTTTAACTTCATTCCAATGCTTTTGTGTTGGAGAAGAATTATATCTTGCCAGTAAACTTACTGCAAATATTATATCAGGTCGTGTAGTATTTGTAAGATATAGTAATGCACCAATTGCACTAATATATGGTTACTTCAGGGCCAAAAATTTCTTCTCCATCCTCTCGAGGTCGAAAAAAATCATTTTTCATATCAAGTGACCTCACAATCATTGGTGTACTCAATGAATGTGCTTTATCCATATAAAATCTTTTAATGACTTTTTCTATGTAAATTGATTGATGCACTAAGATCCCATCAGCTAAATATTCAATTTGTAAACCAAGACAATTTTGTCTTTCCAAGGTTTTTCATTTCAGACTCATGCTTCAAATAATCAACTACCCTTGTAAGCTCTTTAAGAGTTCCAATAATATTTAAATCATCAACATATACAGCAACAATAGCAAATCCATTTTCTGATTTCTTTATGAAGACACATGAGTAGATAGGATCATTTAAATCCTTCTTTCAACAAGTACATACTCAGACGATTGTACTACATTCATCCTGGTTGTTTTAGACCATATAATGATCTTTGTAGCTTGATAGAATAAACATCCTATGATTTTGTATTTTGTAATTCAGGCAGTTTAAATCCTTCAGGGATTTTCATATAGATATCACTATCAAGATTTCCATATAAATAGGCCGTAATGACATCAATAAGATGCATATCAAGTCTTTCATACATTGCAAGACTTATAAGGTATCAGAAAATTATTACATCCACCACAGGAGAATATATTTATTCATAATCAATACTAGGTCTTTGTGAAATTCTTTGTGCCATAAGTCTTACTTTATATCTTACAACTTCATTATTTTCATTTCGTTTTTGCACAAATACCTATTTGTATCCAATAGGTTTTACACATTCAAGTGTTCATTCTACTGGCATGAAAACTTCATGTTTATTAAGTGAATCTAATTTAGCCTGTATTACATCTTTCCATTTCGGCTAATCACATCTATTTTGATATTCTTCAATTGTTTTTGGCTTTAGATCCTCATTTTTCTCCATAATATCAATTTCTACATTATAAGCAAAGATGTCGTCGATGACTATTTTCTCTCGGTTCTATTTTTTTCCTGTAATGACATAACTTATTGAGATATCTTCATTATTATCATTTTCAGGTACCTGAATCTCTTGTAGAGATTTATTTGTTATTATGTCATCAGACTCTTCAAAAGTTTCAGCCTCCTCAATTAGGTCATCTTATTGACTAGTTCATTTTCTTTTTCTAGAAATTTTATCTTTGGAACCAATTGGTTTACCACACTTTAGGCGTGGTTTAGACTCATTAGCTGTAACAAGTTATCCTACAGGGACATCAATTCGAGCATGAGCATTTGTAGCTGGTATATGTGATTTTGTCACTCTTTTAAGGCCAAAAATGCATTAGACAATTGATTTGCCAAATTTTGTAAATTTATTATTCTTTGTACTTCTTGCTCACATTGATTAGTACGAGAATCTAGATGTGTTATAGATGATGCATTCCACATAATGTTATGATCCAGTTGCTTTGTTTCTTCCCTCTAATGTTGGAAAAATTGTCTCATTAAAATGACTATTTGCATACCATGTTGTAAATAAATTACTAGTCAACGGTTTAAGATACTTAACAATAGAAGGAGATTCATATCCAACATATATTCCCAACCTTTTTTCAAGTCCCATTTTAGTGCATTATGGTGGAGTAATAGGAACATAAAATGCACATCCAAAAATTCTTAAATAGAAAATATTTGGCTCCTAACCATAAGCCAATTGTAATGGGGAGAACTTATGATATGATGTTGGCCTAATGTGTATGAGTATTATTGCATGCAAAATAGTATGTCGCCAAGTTGAGATAGGGAGTTTTGTTCTCATGAGTAATGATTTTGCTATTAATTGGAAGCGTTTAATAAATGATTCTGCAAGATCATTTTGTGTATGAACATAGATCACTGACCTTTCAACAGTTATCCGAACTGACATACAATAATCAATAAAAGCTTGGAATGTAAATTTACCTGTATTATCAAGACCTATAGACTTGATTGAATAATTTGGAAATTATGCATGTAATTTAATTATTTGTGCAAGTAATCTTGCAAATGCCAGGTTTTGAGTTGATAATAAGCACATATGTGACTATTGTGTAAATGCATTTATCATTACCATAAAATATTTAAATAGTCCACATGGTGGATTAATGGGCCCACATGGTGGATTAATGGGCCCACATATATTACCTTGAATTCTTTCCAGAAATACAGGGGATTCTAATCCGACTTTTGCTAATGAAGATCGAATAACCAATTTGCCTTGAGAACAAGCAGCACATGAGAATTCATTGAATTGAAGAATCTTCTGGTTCTTTAAAGGATGCCCATTTGAATTTTCAATTATTTTACGCATCAACGTTGACCTGGGATGACCCAACTGGTCATGTCAAATAGTAAAAATATTTATATTAATGAACTTGTTGTTCATTATTGCATGTGGTTCGATTGCACTAATTTTAGTGTAGTACAAACTAGAAGATAACGCGGACAACCTTTCCAAAATTCATTTTTCATTTGATACTATTGATATAATATAAAGATATTCCACACCATTGTGATTACAAGTCTCAATATAGTATCCGTTATGACACATGTCTTTAAAACTTAGCATATTCCACTTTGATTTAGTTAATAATAAAACATTATCAATCATGAATTTTGTTCCATTATTTAGGAGGATATGAGCTCTTCTAGAGCCTTCGATTAAGTTTGCAAAACCTGATATTGTACTAATATTTACTTCCATCATAGTTAAATTAGAAAAATATTTTCTATTTCTCAATATAGTATATGTTATTGCACTATCTACTAAGTATATCAATTCCTCATTTTTCTTGAAATTTCTCGATGAATAAGGAAAATCCATATTTCTTAAGTAAAAAATAAATTGCAATAAGTAATTATATATATAAAAATAATATACTATTTGATCACACAAATTAAATTTTTTAAAAAATAAATATAATCAAATAAATTAAAATATTATATTTAAGCATAAATGAAAAATTGTTTTTTCTTTCTTTGTCATAAACTTTCTTCCATAATATGGATGCATCATTTTTTTTTTTCAAGAATCAATCTTCTCATTATTTTAATTAAAAAAAATACGCAACATCTGAGTGCGTCTTACCCAATTAATCAAAAGCAAGTTATCATCTTGGTATGTACAATTTTTTTAATACATACTTTATTTTTTCTTTCAGAGAGTCTTAATATAAATTAACTAAATTTTGATGTACTTTCGGTACATATTCGATTAATAAAATATTTAAATTATTTTAAATATTTTGGTATACTTCAGGTACATATCTAATTAAAAAAATATTTAAATTGTTCTAAAGAACAATAAAGTCTTTCACTGTGAGATAATCATATTTCAATCTCTCGTTAAAATGATGATGAAGGAAAATCTAGGCCTTAGCCTGATCTTGATTAAATTTTTGAATTCATTCGTTATTAGTATTACCAAAACCATTTGCATCTAGTTAAACTTTAACATCCAATTTTCATGACAATTATGATTTATTTTTACTAATATCATAAATCATAAACTCTTGCAAGCTTTATAATTAACATTATGACAAAAAAAATAATCAAATATTAATTAAATAAACAAATAAATACATATATATATATATATATTAAATAATCATAATTATAACATAATACGTATATATTGTAACATATGCATTTTAATTAATAAAAATCACTTAATAATTCTCATTTAATATTTTTATTTCAATTAATTATAAATACCAAAGGTCATTTCATTACAATTTATTAGGTCCAATTAAATATATTTATGGCACATTTACAAATACATTAATCAAATTATTAAATTTTTATTATAAAAAGAGAGAAATATGAAATTATTAATATTATATTATTTTCCAATAAAATTGTCTCTCTACATTAAAAAAAAAATCACATTATTGACAATCACTAAAACCATTCAACATGAAAAGTTAAGGAATGAAGGTAAATACTATACAATAATAATTCTAACACAATAAATACTAATAT
>CATIWF010107725.1:0-10189 GCA_949630135.1 Balakata baccata
GGTTTAAATTGAAAAAAATAAAAGGCTAATAATGAATTTTTACCATAAAAAGTAAAATTATAAGATTTTCACGCGCCTCAATCAGAGTGTGTATACACTCAATATGTCATGCCAGTGCCATGTCACCTTATTGTGGTTCCATGTTACATTTTTTTAATTTTAGAGGGGCAACTTGGTCCAAAAACATGTTTTAAGGGATATTCTGGGCCAAACACCAATCTACGAGCCAATTTGAGAAATTTTGACAAATTCAAGAGACTAGTTAGAGATTCAGCCTTTGTTATTCATAAAAATTGAACTTAAAGTAAGAAAGAAATGAGAAGAAATTATTATTTAGTTCCTCTAGTTTGACATAATATACAAGTACCTCCCTGAAATTTGAAAAATATACAATTTACTTTCTGTCTGTAATTTGACATAATATTATAGTACCCCTGATGTAATTTGATATAATATTATAGTACCCCTGATGTTAGAAAAATATAAGCATTTATTATTGCATAACTACTACAATTTACTTTGATAATGTTATTATATCAAGTCTAATGATTTTAGAGAAAATTTACCTTAATATCCCCTCATATCATATCTTTAAGACCCTTTTCAACTTTATTTCACATTAGATGCATGATCTTCACTTTAGAACATGCTATCATACCGAGATATAATCCAAATATTTCTACATTTTCTCCAAGTAGGTTACCATCCCTATAAAATTCTATTATCTTTTTTTTCTTCCCCCTTTTTAAGTAATTTCTTGCATTTTGTACCGCCCCTCTCCTTCCCCTTGTTAGTAAGATGAGCGTCATTTTCTGAAAACATGATTTCCTACAACACAAGTATAACAAAGAAATATGTTAGTATAATATAATATGAAAGCAATTTATTTGAATGAGAAATAAAAAGATTGATTAGCACGTAAGTATAACAAAGTAACATGTTATTATAAAGCAATTTAAAAGCAATATCATTACAACAAATCAATAAACGTACCATGAAAAAACTTGAATTAATTATTAGAGATTTTTGATCCATTAGTCTTTGGTATGATCAGCACGCATATAATTTGTATCTAAGATATCATCACCAACTAGCATAGGCATCATAATAGAAAACAGGAGAGTCTCATCGAACTGATCATACTCTTCCTCATATATTACGTCATCAATACCAACAATATGCTTTTTACCTTAAAAAAATGAAATACTTGCTATCGCTCAGGTCAAAAATGTAAAAAATTTGTTTGGTCTGTGAAGCAAGAATGAATGGATTACCTTCATAATCTAACTAACTAAAATTGACCAACATGAATCCTTGCTCATCAACCCAAACACCGCATCGGTTTTCAACCCATTTATATAGAAAGAGAGGAATATTGAATTTCTTATAGTCTAACTCCCATATATCTTCAATTACACTATAATATGACATCGTAGCATCAATTAGTCTGGTGTCTTTAGCAGTAGCAAATTCTCTCGATACAGCTATCAAAGTAATTTTGCTATCTTGCATCTTGCTTTTGTCATCTTGACATTTAGTATAAAATGTATATTTGTTGATGTCATACCTTTCATAAAACCTACGCACAACCCTAGGCTATATGCTAACTATTTTATAGTATCACTTACTTCATTTGGCACCTCTGATAACTGACGCATCACCCGGTCTTTAAACTATTCAATAAAAAAATGATTATGTTCATTTATCAACCGTATTTCACTTTTTAAAGGATTCGAATGTCTTAAAATGGTCATATGCTCTTCTAAGTATGGATGAACCCCAAAGAAGTGGTGCAACACAAGAAGTTGTGCTTTGTAATGCATTTGAGCACCAGGTAGTATGACTTTAAATCCAATCGTTCCTTTACCTCTAAGCCTTCCTTTATGACGAGTTTCAGGAATTCCAATTGATTTAACGCCTGCTAAGTAGTCAATGCAAAATTCAATACCCTCCTCAACTGAGTAACCTTCAATTATACTACCTTTAAGCCGATACCGGTTTCTTACATACCTTTTTAAGATACTCATGAATCTCTTAAAAAGGTACATATACCTCAAATACACTGGACCACATGCAACACTATTTCAAAAACTGAAGGTGGAAAATACATTTCGAATTGACATAAGGTAACAACCATATTAGTCTACAACGCATCCAAATTTTTAGGATCAACCACTTTAGCACATATTGCGTTGAAGAAAAAATAAAGTCTTGTAATCATATTTCTAACATGATTTGGTAATATGCCTCGAATTGTAATTGGCAAGAATTGTTGCATCAAAATATGACAATCATGATATTTCATAACTAATAACTTCAAATTTTTAATCGATATAAGGCTTTTTATATTTGATGCATATCCATGTGGAACCTTAACACTAAATAAACACTCATAAAAGGTAGTCTTCTCCTTTCTAGACAGTGTATAACAGGTCGGAGGAAGATATATCCGCTTCCCTTTATCTTGCGGTGCTAACTCCTTCCGTATGTCTATTTCTAACATGTTCTTTCTAAGCTTTATATCATCTTTTGTTTTTCCCGATATGTTCAATAGTATCCCTATTACAGCATCACAAATATTTTTCTCCATACACATACATCAATACAGTGTCGAACCAATAAATATTTCCAGTATGGAAGATCCCAAAAAACTTATATTTTCTTCCATAGGCCCTTTTGAACATTCTGATAAGGTTTGCCAAATATATTTTCAATTTCTCTAACCCGTTCATATACTTGATTTCTAGCTAAAGGAAATGCAACTACTCGCATCTTGGTTTGTCCAGTGAAAGTCTTTTTTTTTCTTACGGTATAGGTGGTTAGGAGGAAGAAATATTTGGTGACTCATATACACATTTTTTTTGCAATGATTTAAGTGTTGGTCCGTTGTGTTGTCTTCACAAATCGGACATGCCTTTGCATCTTTCACAGTATACCCAGACAAGTTACCATAAGCTAGAAAATTATTTATAGTGCAAAATATCATGGCATGTAAGGTAAATATGCTTTCTGTATATGCATCATATACCGACATACTTTCATCCCATAATAGTTTCAAGTCATCAATGAGTGGTGCAAGGTAAACATCAATGTCATTTCTTGGTTGTTTAGGCCTTGATATCAGCATCGATAACATTATATATTTATGTTTCATAGTTAGCCAAGAAGGCTTATTATAGACCACAAGGAGGACCGGCCATGCTATGCGCTATGTTAACTACTTAGTGTGCCATAGAGGTTTATTTCATCCGTGCATAGTCCGAGCTTCAAATTTTTGACTTCACTACCAAATTCAAGAAACATATAATCAATTATTCTCCACTGTAGAGAATCTGTAGGATGTCTGAGTTTGTTATCTTATTTCCTGTCTTTTGCATGCCACCCATATTCTTTACATCTTTCGCATTTGCAAATAGGTGTTTGAATCTTGGTATTATTGGCAAATACTATAATACTTTAGCTGGAGGCCCTTTCTTACCCTCAAAAGATACTTTCCCATGCTTGTAGTGCGACATCCCACACCTAGGACACTCATGTAAGTCCTTATACTCATTTAGATATAATAAACAGTCATTCAGATATGCATGTATCTTCTCACAATTCATACCCATAAGACATAACATTTTCTTCGCCTCGTAGGTTGACGTGGGAAGCTCATTTCCCTTTGAAAGCATCTCTTGTAAAAGTTCTAATAACGCCATAAAACTCTTATCACTCCATCCATTTTTAGCTTTCATATTTCATAGTTTCAATACAACTGATAACTTTGTGAACTTAGTTCAACCCGGATACAAAGGCTTATCGCCATCACAACATAATCTCTTAAAGTCTTCTGGCATTTTCACAAAATTCTTCATATCATGTATCATCTCATCTAACCGATCATTCTCTAAATCATTACCTTCATCGTCAAGGTAATTTTCTCCATCACTTTTAATATTAGAACATGTCCCAACAACTATACTCTCACCATATTATATCCATCGTATTTAACCTTTTTTAAAACTACGCCGAATTATATGAGTTTTCACAATCTTAACATCACTATATGTTCTCTTGTTTATATAGTCAACACATAGACATGCAAGCATTGATTTCTTCTTACTCATCTGATTTTTTATCGCAATTCTAATAAATCTATCAACTTCATTAACAAATTCAGCCGTATTCCGTTTATCATACATCCAACTTCGATTCATATCTAACCATAGAAAGAAATAAAATTTAAAATAAACCACATTACTTCTAATCATGATAAACATTGGTTTTTGCGTCTTTATCGCTCCAACCTAACCTATCCTTTAATGTCAAATCTCATTACTGAACGCATATCCTGTTTCCCATCCTAAAAAAAATTTGGCAGCATTTTCTCTTAATTCTCCAAGTACATAATGTAAATAGAATGATTTATTCACATATGTATCTAGAGAACATTATGGAAATGACACTGAAATTTTTTTTGAAACCAAAAATCATTTATGCATCTACATCCTTAGTAATATTTGACGTTTAAGAACAGTTCCAAACCGGAAATTATTCAAGACTTACTCCTAATGAGTAAATTTTGAACAGGTATTTAGCCTTCATAATAAAAAGTTCAATCAATACAAGTGAAATCATATAACTTTAACATAAAAACTCCAACTAAAAAACATTAATTAAAAAAACCATATATATTATTTAATTAAGCTTAAATTATTGGTTCAAATGCCTATTATTAACTTAATAAGTTATATTTATATCTTAAATTTAATGTTAGTTCATATTTAAAAAAATCTCCTAATCATCTTGATTAATTATTTTATTTAAACAAATAATATCTTAATTAAGTTAATTAATACATAAAGTAAACCGACTATATTTTGGTTAAAATCTCCTAATTATTTTTTCATTAAAATTAATTTTGTTAATTATTTTTTCTTCAAGTATCTTTTTATCAATATTATTCATTTTAAATTCGAAAATAAAATTTTCATACTTAATAAAATTTTATTTAGTCTATCAATTAATTTTACTTTATTCATTTAAATCTTTCATCAAACACCTTGAAGGCATCTCTTGAATTAATCTTAGTTTCACCTAGGTTTTTTTATCAAAACCTTGAAATCAAATCTCTACTTCCACTTCTTTAGAGTTAAACAATAACAATCTATATCTTAATTTCATTTAGGTTTTCACTAAGGTTTTTTTATCAAAAAGGCAATATACCTCTACTAATTAATCTTAATATTTTCATCTCAAATAAAGTTAGTCATCCATAAATCCTCAAAATTTTTAGTTGTCAATCCATCCAAGAGAAAAAAAAAACTCATAAAATTCAATCAACATAAAAATCCATCAAAATATACCAATTCCATCGACTCTAATATCAATATATCATTTTCGTCATTTTAATGCTAAAAGTGAAAAAAAAAAAAAAAAAACAAACTGATCTTAACCAAGTGTGAAAGCTAGAACGGTAGGAGAGGGTGATAAAGCTTTGAAAAATACCAAATGGAGGTGCTCCAACACAAACCACAAGTGTTAGAGACTAAAAATATGAGAGAATGAGAGAGGAGAGCCAAAACGACGAAAAAAAAAGTACTTACCTTGATAGCGTGACAGAGAGGCCGAGTTTGGTGAAGGAGCGGCTTTGGTGAAGAGAAGATGAAGATAAATAGTTGAAGAGAAGATGAAGATGAATAGTAAAATTAAAGAAAAAAAGAAGAAAAATGAGAGGAATGGCACAGGAGAAAGAAGAAAAGTGAGAGGGAAGGGGCGGGGAGAAGAAGAAAAGTGTAAGGAGGTTGTAAAGTTTATGGTCTGATGTGTCTATTCCTAAAGGAATGCGTGGGATAATGGAACAAATGGGGTTTGGTTGTTTTAGAAGAGGGGAAAAAAAGACGACAAAATGCAGCAAAATCACTAGAAGTGGAGCTGGTGCAGCAAATGAGAAAATTGGAGATTGTAAACAGGGAGAATGATGTCGTTTCACGAAATGTGAAATGCATAGTATTATAGAGCTAAACGGCGTCATTTTGTAGTGATCTACCAAAACAATACTATGTTATTTTTCTTAGGGACAAATTTGGATGAACGCTATTAAAAAAATAGTAACATTTTGACACATTTCATATATACAAATAGATTTAATATTATAAATAATGATTTTAATTAAAGTATAATTAAGTTGAAATCAATTTAGCAAGTGCAAATACTTTTTTTCTTTTTTTTTTCATAGCCTTTATATTGATGCTTATACAACACAATTTTTTTGGTAAATTAGTAAATAAAAACCAATCCCAAAATCAACATAAATAGAAAAAATAAAAGAAAACTAACTTCATAAAAAGAAACAAAACAATATATATATATATATATATAACTATTGTGGAATTGGCCCCAAGGAAATTGTAATTCTACGCATATATATTCCATTTCGTCAATAATTATATTTTATAACTTGTTTGTGATTTTTTATTTACTTAAAAATAAAACTAATGTTCTCTTAATCATCAGAAATTTTTTGTTTTATCTTTTATTCTATTTTTATTATATTAATTATTTTAAAATAATTTTTATTCTTAGTATCAAAATCTGTCAAAAAATATTTTTTATTTTTTTAATTTTATATATACAAAAAAAAGGAAATAAAATTGGTGTGACAAAAGTGAAGACAGAGGAGAGAGAATGCAAATAAAAAATGATTTTAATGTTTCACTTATTATTAAGAGAGAGTTTTTTTCGGTTTAATAAGAGGACTCAAATTAGAACACTAGTATGCAGTTATCTTAAAACTCATGAAAGAGTATTTTGCTGCTCTTAAAGTCCTATCCGGTACGAGTATGATTAATTTCAATGTATGATTCTAGTTAACTAGCTGATGATACATGTAGTAAGACAAAAAAAAAAAAAAAGAGATGTTTTTTTTTTTTTGAAAATAATGAATATAATGGACCAATAAGAAAAAGAGTGTTGAAAAAAAATATTGATATAGTTATATAAAAGGCTCATATATTAAAATAATGGGTGTTTATAAACCGTTCAACTCATCCAAACCAAACTATTGTGAACCAATCCACATTCAAACTACGGTTTTTAAAAATGTAGTTGATTGAGTTGATTTATATTCTTTTCAATCCGATTTTATGAATTAAATTAAATTTTTTATATTTTAATTTACAAATCGATCCACAAATATATATATATATATATATATATATATATATATATATTCATTTTTGAAATCTAATTTTTTTATAATTATCAATTATATTTTTTAATATTTATAATTTATCCTAATTTTATTATGTAATAAATCTAAATTATATATTAATATATAATTTAATAAACTAATTTAAGTGCAATCTATTATAAAATTATTTAATTTATAATAAGTTTGCATAATTATGTAATAAATCAATCTATTTAGTTATTTATTTTAATTATATTAAAAAAAATTTATCAAAATAATTATAATAAATTTGAACTACGTACAATTTATCTATATCTAATTCAATTATATACACTTTATTTTTCAATTACTTATTAACTATTGAAACTTATTTTTAACCACATTAATTATTATTTTTCTGTTAATTAAATTAATTCAATTACAACTACAACCAGTTTAAAGTTTAATTTCTTAGTAACCACATATATTCTTTTCCAGAACTATATTAGATGATTGATAAAAAAAAGATCATATAAATAATTGTAGTAAATTAAACAAACAACATAATTAAAGTTATTAATAATTTTTATACTAATTTAGTATTGTAATATACTTTTTATTATTTAAAAAATATATTTCATATAAAATTTAAAATGCTCAAAAAAGTAATTAAAATTTCTATTGTAAATTTCTATAATATGACTTCATATTAAGTAGTATGGGTGGCAATAATAAACACAATACAAACCCAACATAATATTTGCGAGATATGGTTGATGTTTATCATGTTCGTGTCACAAATTGTGCCAACCTAATAAAGACACAAAAATTATGGTATTATATTCGGATTAATCTAGTAACACGAAAAAAATACATTCAATCCGTTAATAATTCATGTTATGTTGTGTCTTGTCATGTCGTTTAATCAGACAAAATATAATTTATATACACATTAATTAGATATTATTATACAAATTTTATAGATTAATCGTGTTAAACGTGTTGTGTCATGTTAACCCGTTGTTAAGTGAGTCATATTCGTGTTCAAATTTTAGACACGATTAACTTATGGTATTGTGTTCGTGTTGACCCTTATCGTATGGATATATCAAGATATGACATGAATACGACTCATTAATACGAATTGCCACCTCTAGTAGTTTATGTAGTAAAATTAAAGTTTTTGGGATATTATAAATATTTGTGAGACATTATTATCATTATTAAATAAAAGAAAGAACTATATAAAATTAAACTACAAATCGATCCAATCCGCAATATAGTTTAGATTGAATTGGTTTTTGTATATTCGTATGTTGGATTAGATAGAAAAATTTTTACTTTACAATTTGCGAATTATATTGAATTTTATGTCTAAAATGCACCAAACCGATATAAGAATACTCCAAACTAAAATTATGTGTTAATTTAGGTATATATATATAGACATAGTCTTACGTAGATTTAGATTGCTTTTAGCCTTAATTTGAAGCTAAGAGCTATGTGGCTAGTTATGTGCATATTTAAATATATTTATAAAGACCTAGTTCATTCTAAGTCTTAGATTGATTCTGTGTATAAATCTAGATTTTATTTTAACTAAATGTCACATTATTTGAATATATATATATATATGTATATTTAAACAATATTAAATTAAATAAAATTAGGTTTAAAACTATATTTGATATGAAATTGAAAAGAGTAAATTATTAAAACAATCCCGAAATTTAATTGAATACACTAATTAGTTCCTTCATTTTTTGAAATATGTTATGAAATCCTCCAAGTTTAGTTTTGTTAACTAAAAAGGCATTTCGTTATTTTTGAATGAAATATTGTGTTAGTTAACTAAAAAATACTAAAAATATTATTATTTATTGACAAATTTGATATTTTGTTAACTTAAAAATACATTAAAAAAGAAAAATAAATTTAATATTTTGATATTAAGGTGGTGATATTAAAAAAAAAATTGGTGTTTTTTGATATTTTTTAAAGTAAAAAATAAATTTGATATTTTATTTGTGTTTAATAGTAAAAATAAATAGAAGAAATAGATAATGTATTAAATTAAATTTAAAAGATTTTATAAAATGTCTTTAAACATAAAAGAACTAATGAAGTGTTTGGAATTGTTGTTAAGTGTTCTAAAATTAGTTTTTGAATTTTTTGATTTAATTAACTATTGTTTTAATTTTTTATAAATTATTTTTTCTAAATTTATTTTTGAAAAAAATATTTATTTATTTTCGTCTGGCGAAAATAATTTTTAAAAATTAAAAAAATAAAAATATTAATTTTTTTTAAAAAAATTTTTTTTTTGAAATTTAATTTCAAAACGTATATTTAAAAATTAAAAAAAAGGAGTTATTTTGAGTTGATTTTTTTATTTTGGCCTTTTTTATCGCATCCCTTATGAATGGACCTTTCCTTATAGTTCCTTCTTCCTTATCTCCTCGACAAATCATCTCCTCTCTCTCTCTTTCTCTCTCCGCAGCCTCCACAATCCACCAACCAAATTCTCCATGGCCACGGCAGCGGCGGCTTCGCCTCCTCCGCTCGATCTTTGCACGGTCTTAACGGAATCAAAACGTATCATCAACGCACACTCCCGCCATTTTCTTGCTCTCTCCGTCGTCTTTCTCCTTCCTCCGGCCTTCTCTCTCACCGTCTACCCCACCGTCCACAGCCTTCTCACCCAATCCTCCACTCACAACTCCAAAATTTATCTCTCTAGCTCCTTCGTCGTCGTCCATCATATGCAAGACCCATCTGATCCTCTCACTTTTAGGACCTTTATTCTCCCTCTTCTCTTCTCTCTCTTTTTTTTCGTTTTTGCTCTCCTTGCCGTTGGTTCCGTCACTTACAGCGTTCTACACGGTTTCTATGGTAGACCTGTCAAGCTTGTATCCGCTATCAAGTCAGCTTTCACTTCTTTCTTTCCCCTCTTGATCACAGCCGTTTTTACTCAAATTATTGTGTCTGCTTTATTTCTTGTTGCTGGGTTTTCGCTTTTTTTGGTGATCAAGGGGA
>CATIWF010107726.1:0-18946 GCA_949630135.1 Balakata baccata
TCCCCCAATCTACCGATGTGGGATTGAGGGCATTCCACTGAACCCTTCACATCCTCCCCCACTACGAGGGTCCAGTGTTCCACTAGACAACTGACACACCGGAGATCCGGGTTGGCTCTGATACCAACTGTCACGGGGCCATACAGGCCACGTGTCAATCTGTCAGATATTGTCCGCTTTGGGAGTCCCACTGGACCCCTCACGGATTTAAAACGCGTCTGACAGGACAAGGGAACCTCCCCCTTATCTAGCCCAGGAACTTCCCCCAATCTACCGATGTGGGATTGAGGGCATTCCACTGAATCCCTCACACATAGCTAGTGTATTCCACGAGCAGCGCATTGCAGGGTTCGAGTAATTTCCTTGCAGTTGATATGCTTTTGTGAAGGTCTTCCTCATTGGTTTTGTCATTATCAATGCTGAGAACCACATTTCTCCTGCAAATGAATCGAAATTGTGGGGCTCGATTGTGGAATCCTGTCACTTGAAGCACATCTCCAATACGATAACGATAAAGCCCTGAATATTGGAAACCATTGAAAGATTCAAAATTCAGAAAGAGAATTAGCATTTAATCTTATCCTAAGAGAAAAGGAAGCAAAAGAGAGAAGCATGACATAAATCATAACTCCACAAGACTGTTTCCCTAGATAATATGGTAGTGACATATTTTGGATATTAAAAGAACAAAAAAAAAAAAAAAAGCCTTTTCGAGGACGATATATCGTTACCAGCAAAGGTAGTGACCACCAACTCATAATAACAGCCACGTCTAACATGCACCAAATCAACAACCTTATGATTGGGCACCTCTTCTTCCTCATCCACATCCATTAACCACGTCCCATTCTCCCTCAGAGGTATAAACCAAAATAACACATATTAGGCATGAGGGTGAATACCACATCAGCAGGATCACTCAAGGGTTTCATGTTGACTCCAAAGTAACACTCAGAGGAGGCATACATGGTAGACACCAAAGGTAACTTCTTATCATTGTAGTACTCAAGAGCTGGTATATATTGGGCCATAGACCCAGTCACCACAGCTTCAATATACTTAGCCCTAGGCCAAATATGACACAAAATACCCTTCCATGATAAGCGGCTGCAGATCTCCTCAATTTCATCTGCAAGATAAGGATTAGGTGATGATAGTATATATGACATGCATGAACGGCAATCAGGATCTGTGATCATGGGATCCAGTTCTCCACTGCGTATATCATTGCATAGGTGAACCCAGTTACGTTCCAGTGATGAAATGGCTCGAAGCAAAGCTGATATAGCTCCTATCCTCAAGACTTGGTGACGGAGAATTAGACCAGATAGCAACTGGCAATACATGCTCTGGTTGCTATCTTTGCACAAGATGGTAGGGTCTGGGCTAGTGAAATCATTAAACGGATCACGTGTTCGGCATTTAAAGTGCATACTCTTGTAGTAACTAGTTAGCACAGTCCGAGCTGGTAACCCACAAGGAGTTGACTTTTCTGCCTTGACAAAGAACAGATACATGGCCTTGCCTTCGTCCAAACCAGAGATGTACCTGAAATATATGTTAAGGTCATAGGAAAAAGCTGGATTGTTGCTCATTTATAACAGATTTTATAATACATTTATAATAGATTGTTGTTCATAAGAACAATAAAATGATGCCAGTGCCTATCCAAGTTAACTCTGCAATTCAATCGACCTAATTTCCCACTACTGCTCACGCGCCAACTTTTTCTAATTATGCTACCAGCACTTACATGCATTCCTGAAGATGTCAGACCCTATCCTAGGCAAATGTGAAAGTAATACACCTCACCAGCGTATTGCCTGCAGCACCACCAAATATGTCAAGGCTCAATACTCTGTGCTTATACCATAAAAGGTCTTGTATTCTCTGTTTACTTGGCTGAATATAAGTCTTTATTCACTTATGAGCAAGAAGGGAATGAGTTTCTAGCAAGCTACTTGATTCTTTTCAATCCTGGTCAGTATGGCTTTTAATTGGTCAGGTCATATCCGCAGATCATATATTATACATGAAAATTCGATTGTTCTAAGTAATGACTGAATTAAAAAAGGAGGTCCTTCTGATTAGAATTATAAATTGCCACATAAGATAAATATACACAAATCAGTACAATGAACATGCATAGTTTTTAAGTCAGAAGATACAAATCATATAACTCACATATATAATTGTGGCAAATAAAACTATAGAATATAAAGGAGGGCTAACTGACTGGTTCATGATTGGCATAATGAGGTTATATATAAAGGTGCGACGGTCTAGATCCTCTGCTATTGATGGCATTAACTTAGGTTCTCCAGCAGAAGTCCCTGAACTGCAAATGCAGATGGGCATATCAGTGATTTAAAATGAAAAATAATATATATATCAAGAAAATGGAAGAGCACTATTAACTCTTGTATAAAGGGAAGCAAATGACCTGCATAACATCTCAGTTATAGGACGGCCAGTAATAAGAGAGGAATCTTCTCCATCAGCAATTCTTTGGATATATGGATAGAAATCCTTGTAAGTAGTGACAGGGATACAACGTTTAAACTCCTTTACATCTTTTGATCCCTTAATATAGCTGCACAAATACTCAGTTTGCCCATTTTGCATTAAGATCTCATTCAATATGCTTTCCTGAATTTCATCAGCCTTCTCCGTAAGCCTCTCAATCTCCTTCAATGCATCCTCACCTTTGTACTCCAACTTCTTTCCATCCATGTTATGAAGGAATGTGCAGGCAGGGAAGGAACAAGGTAAGTCTATTTATAATACGCTAAGTTATGTGGATCCTTGTTGCATATGTTCTTTTCTTTTCGACATCAAATCATGCTGATTGCGGAAAATAAAATGGTACAGATTCCATCCGCGGGGTGGCCCCTCACTAGTTAAAATATGACTTCACTGTATGATGTGCTATGACAAATAAGTTAGCATTTCAGTACCCCCTGTTCATGCCACCTAAAAATTATGACAAGCAAATTATGAACTTCGGCATCTTGCACAAATTTGCGATGCCGTATCAGATAACGTATATTTCCTTTCCTTTTGAATCTTGAGGAAAACTCAAGCTATATTCCCTTAGTTATAGAGTTAAAGTCATTTAAATTTCAGTATTCAAAACTACTCGATAGAAATTATCAATTTCTCTAAAATCTCTCTAGTAAAAAACTACTATCTTAAGCAGTTGAGTTATAACACAGTCAAAAACCATGTACTTCACACGAAAGGATGAATTATAACATGTTATAAAAAATCTGTGCTATTTTAATTTCAGAGCCTTCAGTGTTCTTCCCAGTTATCCTTCTATACCATCTAGAAATGTTATGCTTATATACAAATACATAACATAAATATGTTCATGTAAAATATACATATTTCACCATCTAAGCACACAAGAATATGAAAGATGATTGACATCATGGCAACCAATCAAAAGTAGAAGTCCACTTGCTATTCTTTGCCTAAAACTAATTTGGTGAAAACATACCTTAAAATTTAAATCTAAGATGGTTTCGGTACAAACATCTCTAAGATTTTATTCTAAAATGGCTTTAGTATGAAAATATTTAAAATTAGATAATTATGACATATTTTTAATTTTTCATACTTATATTCTTGAGTAGACAATGATTTCAGTATCTGGTTCTATTTATTATCCTCACATACAAACTCTTTGTATTGCATCCTGCAATAATTTAATGTGCATGTATCTAAGGTCATTCAACAACCTCCATTGTAATAAAGTTATTCCTAAGCACCACATTGAAGACAATATATTTGTTTAAGGTAAAATACGTCCTCCTTTTTTAGGATATATTTTATTATGTTCTACAGTATATAAGGAAGAAACAATCTCAGCCTTTCACCCAGATTAAGATGCTTGATAAAGGAGCCAGCACGTCAGCAAATATCCTTATCCAAATGGAGATGATGCAGGGTCATGATCAACATGTTTAGCACATGCCCAAATAAACAAGGTTAATGCTCGCCGCATAATATGATGATCTTCCCTTTCTTTTATCCTTTTTTTTTCTTGGAAAAGTATACGAGACATAGAATCACTGAGACTCTTTCTTCTCCACCATGACTATTTTGGCAAGACAGTGGTGCCAATGCAAAAGAAATTTTTTCCATACCTGGGAAACTTGAGGTAGTGCAGGAGAAAGTATACTTCACCAAGCCTTGTTTTTCAACAATTAGATGGAGCACATCGCGTGCTATCACTCAAATCATGATGTCTTCCAATACCAACTAGACTTATTCTCCGTACTAATAATTCTTGAGCACACAGCAATCATCTCTCCGTAGAATCATGATGATTTCCATATGGACAGTAATAATTTTAGTTCATATCAATAGTTAACAAATCCCCCTTCTGTATTCAGTCCCCTACTAACATTAGCCTGCAGATATGCAACCAGGAAAACAGAAAAATATAAGGAAAGCTTTAAAAATAAATGTTAAAATGACATGTGCGAAGCCTCTTGTAACCAACCTTTGCATTTTCTTTTGCTAGGACTTAGCTGAAAGCATCTAATGTGTAAGAATCAGAGAACAGCAATTGAAGTTGCAACTGCGTGATTATAATATAATTTCTAGATAATATAATAAAACATGGGGTATTATCTATGTTGCTCTGATCTTCAAATGCCATTAGAGCTTCTTGAGGATAGGGTTTTACATGGGTCCATCTGGTTGAATTGACCTGTTAGCCACATAAAAAGATTTAGTTGGAATCCAGCACTTAGTACAAAAAATAGCAAAGACAAATGCCTCCTATAAAAATCGCCCAGAGAGCATTCTTCTAGCAACCAGCTAAATGGAAACAGCCTTTTGGACACAGCGATCTCAAAAAAAATGTGCCAAAGAAGATGTATGACCACCTTTCACATAAAAAGTAGGTTGCTCTTCTTTTTAGCAGTGTTGTGTGATGACATGTACTACTCATCAATAAGCATACCTGACTGGACATCATTTCGCCATGTAGGTAATCACCCATTCACTGTCACTTCTCTTAACTAGGAAAAGAGGTCCTGTGATAGATGGGTGAATTACACCGATGGTACTCCAACTTTCTAACTCATAACAACTCAGTACTTAAAATATTATTTGTAACATAAAACCCCTTAAACTTTAATTATATAACATAAAAGTATCAGCTATCTAAATTTGTTAAACCATTTAACGGAATGGCAACATGGACTTTCCACATCGATAAAAAATTTTCACTTATAAATGTCACGTGTACAAAATGGATCCCAGAAAAAAATTTCACCATTTAACAGAATGTTTGATTATATTTGGTTTGAGGAAAAGTGAGAGTGGGAAAGTGATAAGAAAGGTGAAAATTTTTTGTAGGACCCATTTTATACATGTTGAATTTACACATGAAACATTTTTACTGATGTGAAAAGTCTACATTAGCATTCCGTTAAATAGTTTAACAAATTTTGACGGTAGATACTTTTATGTTACAAAATTAAAGTTTAAGGGGTTTTATGTTACAAATAATATTTTAGGTACTAAATTACTATGAGTTAGATAATTGGAATACCGTCGGTATGATATAATACAAAAAAGTTTTAACTTCACTTTCCTGCCACATTTGATTTTAATGGAATCCATAATTTGTGTCTCCCCTTATGTCATCCACCTTTGAAATAATTGACTTGAATGAAGCCAACAATTCCAGCACAGACATAACTTTTTGATTGAATTATAAGGAAAATCTAATTATTCAGAAGTGGTTTAATCAAAAAGCTGAAGTTGCATTTTTTTTTTTTCTTTTGGAAGAAAAACATAGCATTATAGTAGTTAAAGAGCAGTAGACATAAAAATTCATAATGTAACTTTAATGAAAAACATCAATGACTAAGCCACAGTTCACAATATAAGGGGCAGATTTTGAACCGAATTACAAGCAAGATTCACAGTTGAAAATGTATCTCTGAGATGCAAGACATTGAATTTCAAGTTTTCCAATTACAATTAAGGTTACAATCAGAATCTCCCTGCAACATAACAACCAAATTATTCCATCGATCAGCTTTTTAATATTTTTCAAGTAAACTTCAACCGTTTGTTTCGCTTTGTTTTGCAAATCTCCAATTGATCAGTCAATCAGCAGAAAAGGGTGAATTATAAAAATATCTACCAAGGACATCGAGAATAAAGACGTGAGATAATTTACACAAGGATAAATAAAGCACAGGCACATAAATACACATAAACACAAGCAAGAAGAGCAGAGAGTTGAATATCAGCAATGTTTAAAATCCTTCCTTCCCAGCCTAATACTACGAGTCTATGACTATGGAAAATTATTACTTGTGAATAATTGACCAATTTTTGTATTGCAACCTGCAATACAATAGTTCCAACGGTAACAATCATTGTTTTGGCCCTGAGATAACCATTCCCTAGCTTTAGAGATTGGATGGTTGTAGAAAAGGAAAGAAATATTTGTAATTATAGAGGATTGCTAGTTGTATATGAGGATAAGTTAATGATATTTATTAGGAATTAGCTAGTACAGCTAGATAGCTATATTTTAGTCAATTTCCTGCTTTTATTCCTTGGTTAATTCCCTGATTTTATGTATTCTCCTCTATAGGAGGAATCTGTGTAACACTTTTCTAATTAGAGAAAATATACAGAAAAGTTCTCATGGTATCAGAGCTATCCTAAGAGAAAAACAAACAAAATCTACAAGTTTCTCTCTATTTTGCTTTAACCGATTATGTCTGAGATTACCTCCAATCCCTCTCCTTCAACCAGTCCTCCAACACAAATCCAAACTCCTAATACGGACACTCATCCAGTCCAGATTACCACTATTCGCCTTAATGGTGATAATTATTTAAGGTCGTCCCAATCAGTTCATAATATATTAGAGGGATAGGGAAGATTGGATACCTAACTGGAGAGAAAAAGGCACCAACAACAGAGGATCCAACATACGCAACTTGGGATGCAGAAAATTCGATGGTGATGACTTGGCTTGTGAACACCATGGATGAGGACATTAGTTTCAATTATGTGTTACTCCACAGCCAAAGAACTCTGGGATAACATGAATCAAATGTAATCTGACTTGGGAAATCAGTCTCAGGTCTATAAATTGACTTTGAAACTTGGTGAAATCCGGCAAGGACAAGACTCGGTAACCAAGTATTTCAATTCCTTAAAACGTCCTTGGCAAGATTTGGATTTGTTCAATGATTTTGAATGAAAATCCACAAAAGATGCCAAATATTACAACCATATTGTTGAGGCTTCTCGTATTTACAAGTTTCTTGTGAGACTCAATGTTGAGTTTGATGAGGTTCGGGGGCGGATCATTGACAGAACGCCACTTCCTCCAATTGGTGAGGTGTTTGCTAAGGTTCGAAGAGGAGAGTCGTAAACATGTAATGCTAGGGAAGAAGACAACTGATAGGCCCGCTAAAAGTTCTACCCTTCGTAGAGCCGAGGCTGCGGCTAACAAGGAGCAGATGGATCACCTTCTAAAGCTGCTAAAACCCAATTACTCACCAAGTGGTATTCCTACTGTTTCTCTTTCACAAACAGGCAATACACCCAATGCTCTTTCTTCCTGTTCATATTATGCTCCGTGGATCATAGACTCAGGAGCTTCTAATCATATGACCAATCTTTCAAATTTATTTTGCACTTACCATGTTCTAGCCTTGACAAAATAAGAATTGCATATGGTACTTTTTCACCAATAGCAAGGAAAATTTTGATTAAATTATCGTACAAATTAAACCTTAATTTTGTCCTCCATGTTCCCAAGTTAGTTTGTAATCTTTTGTCTGTGAGTAAAATAACTAAAGATTCTAATTGCCGAGTGATTTTTTGTGATTCTTATTGTGAATTTCAAGATTAGGCCTCGGGCAAAAAGATTGGCAGTGCTAAGTTGATTGGTGGTCTTTACTACTTAGATGATGATTTCTCTGGGAATAAAAAAGTTCAGGGTCTTAAGAGTGTTAGTTCTAATTCTGCTTATGAACAAATAATACTTTGGCATTTAAGACTAGGACATCCTAGCTTAAACATTTGTTTCCTACTTTATTTAAGGGTTTGGATTTTTCATCTTTTTATTGTGAAAGTTGTTGCTTATCTAAGAGTCATCATACTACTTATTTGCCAAAACCTTATATTCCTTCAAAACCATTTTATTTAATACATAGTGATGTTTGAGGACCTTCAAGAGTCATTACTATTTCAAAGAAAAAATGGTTTGTCACATTCATAGATGATCACATCCATCTATGTTGGGTTTACTTAATAAGTGAAAAATCCGAAATTGAAAATTTTTTGAAAGATTTTTATATAATGGTTGAAACTCAATTTCAAAAGAAAATTACGATTCTTCATACTGATAATGGAACTGAGTACTATAAATGTATTTTGGAAAATTTTTTGAAAGAAAAAGGTATTCATCACTAGTCCACTTGTGTAGATACTCTTCAGCAAAATGTGATTGCTGAAAGGAAAAATAAACATTTACTTAAAGTAACACGTGCTATAATGTTTTCAATGAATGTTACAAAATATCTTTGGGGAGAAACTGTTTTAACAACTTATTTAATTAATAGGATGCCTACACGAGTCTTAAAATATAGCACACATTTAGAATGTTTTAGAAAATGTTTTCCCTTCTCTAAAATGTACTCAAATTTAACTCTCAAGGTTTTTGGTTGTACTGCCTTTGTTCATATACCTAATAACACTCAATCCAAACTTGATCCAAGGGCAAAAAAATGAGTGTTCATAGGGTATGCCTCCAATAAAAGAGGATATAAGTGCTATAATCCCCAAACAATGAAAATTTATGTCAGTATGGATGTCTTGTTTTTTGAAAATAAATCCTACTTTCACAAAAATTCTCTTCAAGGGGAGAATGAGATAATGAAAGAAAATTTTTGAGATTTATCTCCTAACCCTTTACCCAAAGTAATTTTAATTGCTATACCTCATTCCTCTCATCCTACCATTCCCAAACTTCAAAGTCAGGAACAATGTGAGAACAGTGAAGAAAGTTTGGGTAATATAATGCCAAACATTAGTGTATTTGAAACAGAGGGAGAATTATTACTATAGCCAGATCAAAATGATTCTAACACTGAGCTTCTGGTTTATACTCGGAAAAACCATCATCAAAAGAGTCAAAGGCAGCAAGTTACTCTTGGTAATGATCAATCACAACCCTCGAGGACTATACCTACAAATATCACAAGTATTTCTAATCTAAACTCATCTTCAATTCCCATCCCTTTTCCTAGCAAAGAATCATTAGACTTGAATTTTCCCATTGCTATTAGAAAAGGAATCTGAAATCGCACTAGGAATTCTAGATATCCTTTTGCTCAATATCTTTCTTATGACAAACTTTCTCACACTCATAAGGCATTTACCTCAAGAATCTCACACTTGTTTGTTCCGAGAAACATTTAGGAAGCTCTTGGTGATCCAAATTGGAAATTAGCAATGATGGAAGAGATGAATGCTCTTAGGAGAAGTGGTACGTGGGAGATAGTTGACTTGCCTGAGGAAAAGAAAATTGTAGGTTGCAAATGAGTCTTTATTGCAAAGTGTAAAGCAGATGGCAGCATAGAAAGGTGTAAAGCAAGATTAGTAGCTAAAGGATTTACTCAAACCTATGGGATTGATTATCAGGAGACCTTTGCTCTAGTAGCCAAGATAAACTCAATTAGAATTCTAATATCTTTGGCTGTAAATTTGAACTAGCTATTACACCAATTGGATGTAAAAAATGCCTTTTTAAATGGTGATCTTGAAGAAGTTTTTATGGATCTTCCACCTGGTTTTGAGAAGAATTTGGGATCAAAGAAGGTCTATAGACTAAAAAAGTCATTGTATGGCCTCAAGCAATCCCCTAAAGCTTGGTTTGAGAGATTTGGAAAATCTGTAAAAAATTGTGGCTATTGTCAAAGCCCTAGCGAATCATACTTTGTTCTATAAACATGGTAGAAAAGGTAGAGTTGCTATACTGATTGTTTATATGGATGATATAGTCATGACAGGTGATGACAATGAAGAACTAGAAAGACTGAAGAAGAGACTTGCAGCCGACTTCGAGATCAAGGATTTAGGGACATTGAAATACTTCCTTGGAATGGAGTTCACTAGGTCCAAAGAAGGTATATTTGTGGATCAACGTAAATATGTCCTTGATTTACTTAATGAAACATGCTTGCTAGGATGTAAACCAGCAGAAACACCTCCTAAACTTGAAGAAATCCTAGATAGAGAACAATACCAGAGGCTTGTAGGAAAACTAATTTACTTGTCGCATACTCATCTAGATATAGCATTTGCAGTTAGCATGGCTAGCCAGTTTATGCATTCGCCTGGACAAGAACACTTTAATGCAGTCTATAGAATTCTCAAGTATTTGAAAAGGACTCCTAGAAGAGGTTTGTTATTCAAGAATCGTGGGCACTTGCAAGTTGAAGCCTATACTGATGCAAATTGGGCTAGAAGTGTTGTTAATAGACGATCAACTTCTGGTTATTGCACATTTGTTAGCGGCAATCTTGTCATGGCAAAGTAAGAAGCACAATGTGGTGGCAAGAAGCAGCGCAAAAGCTAAGTTTAGATCAGTTGCTCGTACAATTTGTGAGGTGTTGTGGATTAAGAGACTCTTGGAAGAATTGAAAGTTTCTAATCCACTACCTATGAAAGTCTATTGTGACGAATAAGCTGTCATTTCAATTGCTCATAATCTGGTGCTTCATTATAGAACAAAGCACGTGGAGGTCAACAAACACTTCATCAAGGAAAAACTAGAGCAAGGGTTGATCTGTATGCCTTACATTCCTACTACTCAGCAAGTTGCTGATGTGCTTACTAAGGGGCTTCCTACTAGACAATTCAACGAGCTAATTGGCAAGCTAGCTATGAAGGATATCTTCAAACCAACTTGAGGGGGAGTGTAGAAAAGGAAAGAAATATTTGTAATTATAGAGGATTGTTAGTTGTATATGAGGATAAGTTAATGATATAAATTAGGAATTAGCCGGTACAGCTAGATAGCTATTTTTTTGTCAATTTCCTGTTTTTATTCCTTGGTTAATTTCCTGATTTTATGTATTCTCCTCTATAAGAGGAGTTGTGTAACACTTTTCTAATTAGAGAAAATATACAAAAAAGTTATCAATGGTGTATACATACCAATCTTTGTTATGTGCCCTCAGCTAGAATCTTAACTTAGAAATTGTTTAGAAAATCCTTAATTAGTTTGGAACTTGATACTGATAATATCATCCCCAGAGAGAGTTCCACTTCTGGATCTGGCCAGAAAAGCTAGAAAAATGGAATACAAAATATCTCTGCTTGGATCCTCACGCCCAAGTCAGAGAGAACTTGAATTCTAAACAGAGAAAGGGGAAGAGAGTGGGAAATGAGAGTGAGAAAATCGTAAAAGTTCTATACGGGAGCATTTTAATAACACTTGCATGTTGATTAAGTATTAATAAAAAGATTGTTATTCAATGACAAACCCACTTGCTTGTTGAATTCTAGATATTCATTCTGAAAACCAATTTCACACGCTGAATTTATTTCAGCTTTTCTGAAGCATGAAAATGTAAAAAACAGCATCAAAGTTTACATTTTTAAGCGTGAATACTACGAAGCGCACAAAGAAAAAAAAAAAAAGCAGAGCATGACATTTATAAAAGAAAGAGAAAAGAGAAAAAGAAACTTCTAATAATATGGATGGATGAAAAATATTACTGATACAAAAATTTATCTCTTAATTATAAAAATGTATTAAAATTTTGATTTATTGTAATTTGGTACTAATAATTTGATATTCCATTTAAAATGATATACTAACAAATTGATATATCATTTGTTTGATTGAAATTTTGATTTGAATATCAAATTGCAATACCTATAAAAGTTTGATATTAAATTTCAACAGATCAAAATTTTTGTACCATTGTATAACTAAATGATAAATTTTGGTACCGGCAAAAACAAAAAAATACAAGAACCCAGTCCAAAGCAAGTTAAATAAGCAGATAAAAATGAAAAGCAGTATTGAATTCTAACTCTCAAAAGCATTGCTCTGCAGCTATTTCAGGCCAGATTACACAAATTTAAGCAAGGAAGTTATACTAAGCAAGCAAAACTTTTGCAGAAAAATTTTAAACCGAGAGATTATAAAAGCCTAACAAAGACCTCATTACTCAGAGTGAAAACTGAAAGCACAACGACAATCAATTGACAGAAAAAAAAAAAAAATTGTAATGTACATGCATAGTTTTTCTGTACTTTCATATCTATGGATATGCATATGTATGAGAACGGTAGGTAGTCAAGAGACAGAGGGAAGGAGAAGCGAACCTGACTGACAAGGCAGAGCGCCGGAACAGCTTCGATCAATTAACTGTTTGCGGTGAGAAGGATGCGTGAGCCGTGGCAGGAATGAGACGACACCGTTTAGGGATACATGACTGGTACAGCGAGTGTAAGGATGCCAGTACTCGAGCGAGTACAGCTTCTAAAACAAAATTGCCATAAACACAGGGAAAGAGGAGGGAGAGGGTTATCCATTCAGAAACTGAGAGTGGACGTGCAGGTGCCGAATGGCTGTGGCGCTTAACCAGCATCTGCTCTACTTCTCAAATTCAAGGACCAAACCAACAACATTTACTCCCCAATGTTCATGCTTGCTTCACAAAATAAGCTTCTTAAGT
Organism: Balakata baccata; assembly: GCA_949630135.1. Classification (NCBI taxonomy): domain Eukaryota; kingdom Viridiplantae; phylum Streptophyta; class Magnoliopsida; order Malpighiales; family Euphorbiaceae; genus Balakata; species Balakata baccata. Next base: position 12,747 of record CATIWF010107726.1, read on the forward strand.
CCTAAAAGGAAGCCTTTTTTCTCTCTGATTTCTTGTTCTTCTTCTACTTCTCAGTCCTCTGAACCCAATACGCAGACTGCTGAGTCTTGTGTCAATTTGGGTCTCTCCCTTTTCTCCAAAGGACGGGTAGTATCTATGAATATTCTCTCACTCTTATTCGTTCCTTTTTTTTTTTTAGAAAGGCTGCGAATTGATGAGCTGTTGTTGAATTTTGGTTATTCTTGGACGAATTTAAGCCGAATTTCATGTTCTCCTTAATCGATTTTGATGTTTGCGAAATTCAAGCTGTTGAGCATTATAATTATGGCACTGAATACTCTTGGTAACAATGAATGTTTCAGGTTAAAGATGCTTTAATCCAGTTCGAAACAGCTCTTACTTTAGATCCCACACCTGTGGAGGCCCAAGCTGCACTCTATAACAAAGCGTGCTGCCATGCCTACCGGTAGGATTTTTAATGTGGTATAGTTCAACTGCATTGAATTGATTAATATGATGATACAAGTAAATAAGTAACCAATGCGCTAGTGACAACTCAATCCTACTGTAGAAAGTCCATCAGTTGATTATCAGTTATCTTGCCTAATTCGCAGCCAAATAAAATTTTAAGTGTGAGCACAAGTTCTTCACCTCAAATCTAATAAAATCTCTCATCTAACATGTACACATTCTGTATGAATTGCCAGGAAAAAACCATAAGCTGCTGAAAGATTTTGGTTTATGTCCTTGAAGTTGCTTTTTTCCTATATCAACCACAGCTTCTCTTAAGAATAATTTTGCTTTAAGCATAGCTTTGCTGAGCTGATTAGCCTTGTTTTCATTCTTTTCTTGAGGAAGAGGGGAAGGAAAGAAAGCTGCCGATTGCCTTCGTACTGCTTTGAGGGGATATAATCTTAAATTTGGAACCATTTTAAATGATCCTGACTTGGCTTCCTTTAGAGCTTTGCCGGAGTTCAAGGAATTGCAAGAAGAGGTTTTTCATTCTGTCTTGCCTTTGTTTTATATGTTAATCCCTTTTTCTTTTTACCGCTAACCTGCCAGATTTTTAAAATTGCATGAAATTGTATAAACATAAGTTCCTTTTATCTTAATTCTACACTATCATTTCTCCACTTGAACTGAAACTCAGGGAACTGGATTATGTAATCATCAAATTGTTTCATCTGACCTTAGAAATCAAAGATTGAACTCTTTAAGCGTCAGGTCTCATAAAAATGTCATGTTTACAGGCTAGGCTGGGAGGCGAAGATATAGGCTACAGTTTTCGTAGAGATCTCAAACTCATTAGTGAGGTCCAAGCACCATTTCGTGGGGTTAGGAGATTTTTTTATGTGGCACTGTCTGCAGCTGCAGGAATTTCATTATTCTTTACTATTCCAAGGCTCTTTCGTGCAATTAACAGTGGGGATGGTGCCCCAGATCTATTAGAAACTGCTGGAAATGCTGCGATTAATATTGGAGGTAAACACTTATGCTCTCATACAAAATGTTAGTTGTAATAGTCTAATAGATGTATACAGTAATCGGTTAGCTACCTTCATTTTTCCTTTTTGGAATTTTTTATTCTACAGTTGGACATACATTATTACAGCCGCAAACATGATTATTGACCAGAGGCTATAAGCTTGCTTCTCAAAATGACTAAGTTTTTGAATCAGCAATCTACAGGCATTGTTGTTCTTGTGGCCCTGTTTTTCTGGGACAATAAGAAAGAGGAAGAACAAATTGCGCAGATAACCAGAGATGAAACTTTATCAAGGTTGCCTTTGCAGCTTTCCACCAATCGGATTGTTGAGCTCGTACAACTTCGGGACACTGTTAGGCCAGTCAGTATCAAAATCTTTATTTCCCACCCTAATCATTTGTCTTTGTGCCACAATTTCCCTGCACTATTGAATATAACATTCAAAATTGCATTACTTGCCATCGCAATTAAATTATTTTTTATAATTATATAATCCATTTGTAAGAATTGAATATAGCCTTGTTATTAATTTCAAGTGAGAAAAAGAAAACAGTTGACTGTTTATCTAAATATATTTTTTCTATGAATTAATGAATGTAGTTTGATTCATTATATCATGATGAACTTATTGAAACTTAACCAAGGAAGGAAGTATAATCATTAAAAAGGTATAAGTTTTATTAGTTGGTGCAACATGTTTCTTCAATGAAATTTTGAAATCATGTTAGAGCAATCAAAATACTGCTTGGTAAGTACCCTAAATGATGATCTGGAATTAGGTAATTTTAGCAGGGAAAAAGGAGACTGTTACTTTGGCTTTGCAAAAGGCAGAGAGGTTCAGAACTGAGCTCCTTAAACGAGGCGTTCTCTTAGTTCCTGTTATCTGGGGTGAAGGTAAAGAGCCAGAAGTGCAGAAGAAAGGCTTCGGTGCTCCTGCAAAGGCAGCTGCCCTACCTTCAATCGGGGTATGGAGTTCCCTACTCCGCATTTCTTCCATTTGCTACATGGAAACTACTACAATCATTTCTTATCATTTGATATCAGGATAAATTAGAATTTAGTAATTTTTCACTTTAGCTGATCCTACTTGATTTGAATAAGATTTAGTAGAGTGGTGATTCTTTACAGCCTTGACATAAAATTCAATGCACCTTGGTAGGAAGATTTTGATAAACGAACTCAGTCCATAGTTGCGAAATCAAAGTTGAAAGCTGAGATCCGCTTTAAAGCAGAAGTTGTTTCATCAGCAGAATGGGAAAGGTCAGTTGCTACTCTTTTTTTTTTTTTCTGTTATTTCAAAATTAATTATGGCAAAGCTTAATTTATGGTACATTTTGCGAGAGTAGACAGTAGCACACATTTTGTCCTCGTCTTCTTTTCATGTTTTCCACATTCATCGCGATAGACAATATTATGACGCTAATTTCCTTGCTTCAGTACTTAAATCCTAAATTATTAAATCATTCTTTTCTAGTAGTCATAAAGGTGATAGGGGTACCTATAATAGTTTGTGCTTCTTGTTAGATTTGTTCTGTCATGTCATCATCAACTTAATAATTTTTCTGAACTCATTTAGGTGGATAAGGGAACAGCAGAAGTCTGAAGGAGTTATTCCAGGGGAGGATGTCTATATAATAATGCGTCTTGATGGTCGAGTTCGAAGATCAGGGAAAGTAAGTAGTATCAACTGGAATGTCTGTGAGGAAATTTGAAATGCATAATATTTGTTGTTGAGTTTGAAATGCTCGAAATCATCAAGAGCAGTGAAACCATAGATTGATTAGTGATCTGTTTCTTCTCTTTAATCAGCTACAGAGTAGCAGCAGTATTTAATCTTTATATAGAAACTAGCAAAAGCTAGTAACTGAATGTATTTATGTGCTCGTGTTCCAGAATGCTGGGGGATCAGATCTTCGACATTCATAAGAAATTTCAAAGACTATGGTCTTAATAAGAAATTAGACATATTCTCATGGAAAATATTTGCCTAGACTGAGTCCATGATTTTGTTCATGGACTGAACAAGCAAAATTAATGACCACTTTTTTGTATGTGGTATTTTATTGCTGGCTGGATCCATTATTAAGTTATATTATGGCCTATGCAAGACTCGTCATTATTTTGGGATTGTGAGTGAATAACTCCAACATGATTGCAGGGCATGCCTGACTGGCAACAAATTGTGAAGGAACTGCCACCAATGGAAGCATTATTAAGTAAGCTCGAAAGATAGGAGTTCCTGGTTCTGCCACTTCCTATGGAAAGATTTTTGTATAATTAGTTGTTGCATTATTATTATATTTGAAATACCATGATGGTGATTGCTCACCGTATCTGAAGAAAGGCTGTAGCATTGGTGAAAGCTCATTATCTTTCTTAAATAATATTACTATGTGTAAATTATAGTCTGCAAATATTGGACGACATGAATATTTGTTGATTGGAAAATACAGTTTGTGGTCCATATGATGTTTTATTTATTAAATTTTAGTCAAGATCATGATGTACTAGGAAGCCACTTTTTTCTTTAATTCTTGAAACCTATGCTTCTATGGAAGTTAAGATCTCGTTGTTTCTTAAGCAAGAGTTTAAGCTTTGAGGGGACAACCTACACTATTAAAGAACATGATCTCCTTCATCTATCAAAGCAGCCATGAGGTTGGGATCTTGAGGAACTTGCACTTCCCAACTTGGAAGAATAACGATTAGTTTAATGGTTTTCACATTTTCCTAAAGTCAGACTTTGATTTCTATGAATTTTCCTACTCAAATTGCACATTTTCAGTTTTCACCAAGCATGCACTCCGACTTTTGAAAGGGCTATTAACAAATAACTCACATTCCTAACCAATAAAATAAAATTATTTGTCTGCCTTAATAATTTTCAATTAGAAAGTTGAAACTTGTACGTTCTACCTCACATGATGGAAATCATTTACTAATATTGGCATCCATTCTAGAAACCACAACCCTTATACCTCAAAAAATTTTCGAACTGAATTTTTATTTATAAGATTTTATATTTCTTTTCAAATCATAATTCTCCCAGAATTATTTATGTTTTTGTTATGATCTTTATAAAAGTACTATGGATTTGGCTTTTCCTTATGCGTTATTACATGATTTCAAGTAACCATTAGTCTTTGTCTTGATTTACATATTCTGTTTATTAATTACATGACTTTGTCATTTGGTAGGTGTTGAATGGTTCGTCAGGGATACAATTTTTCTTAGAGCAATTGGCATGAGTTGAACTTTGATTAAAGTAATTAATTAAAGAGCTCGATGGAAAGTCTGGTAGCTATTCCTATTAAATTAATTTCATTTCTTCCTATCTTGGGTTTGGTTTCATTATTAACTAAATTTAATATTTATTATTATTCTGATTATTAAGCCATTATTATTAAAATCCTTTGAATAGGACAGCCAATCTGCACGTTGAAGGTTGCTGGACGAACCCTTGAATAAGCTTATGCCCTGTGTGTTTGTCAAATGAACAAGTCTTTGCTCTCCCTCGGAAACAAAACGACTTAATTATCTAGCAAATTACAGAACTGCCATTTGCATCTAATTTTTTCCAATTTATCCGCATTTAATTAACATATAATCTCTAGTGTTATCTCTGTAAATATGTCCAAAAGTGAGTGCCATTTCCTCACGTTTAAGCATGAGTTGCCGACCCGCTCGTTATAAAGAATAGGTAGGAAGAAAGTAAATGCAGCCAAGGAGAAGCAAAAGAAAGCAACAACAATGGCTAATTCCTCCACCTTCCTCTTGACATTCTACCTATTACTCTCTACTCTGACCATTGATGCAATCGGAGATGAGAAACTGATGAGGTGGTTGCCGACGAAACTCCGGTGCCAAGGCTCGGTGGGGGAGTGCATGGGAGAAGATGAATTCGGGATGGAATCAGAGATCAGCCGGCGGATATTGGCGACCAGCGATTACATAAGCTATGGGGCGCTGCAGAGAGACACTACGCCTTGTTCACAGAGAGGTGCATCTTACTACAACTGCCAGCCAGGCGCACAGGCCAATCCCTATTCCCGTGGTTGCAGCACCATCACTCGTTGCCGCAGTTGACCTTGTTAATTTTTCTGGTTTTCCTTGTACTATATTTAATTTGATGCAATTCTTATTTCTTGTAAGCAATTTGATTCTCTCTTATTTCTACCTTTCTCTAATAAATATATATTTCGACTGTGTTGATAATTCCATATTCATTTTTCTGCTTCTTTCATCTTCATCTACTACTTTGTCATGATCTTTATCGATTTCAATGTGCTGAAATGACAGGTTTTACTTCTTGTTTTGAAAACTGAAAGCATGGTCGCCTAGTACACAGAAAAAAAAAAGGGGAACAGTGACGATAAACCATTTCTTAAATAAAAGCAACAAGTGCTCCACAGCCACATTTCTCAGACAGAACAGAATTAGAAGAAAACACTGATATAGTAAACACATAAAAGTTTTTGATACCTCAAACCACGATTTCGCAGAACAACATAAGTTAGCATGAAACAACTAATTTGCAGCCGAATCTTCATCTTCCTTCTCTCCACCTGACTTCTGCTTGGATGGGGCTAAAGGCGACGGAGAGCCTTCCACCCCCATTTCTGTTTTCAACTCATTTATGCTCTGCTCCAACTCATTTATGCGACTTCCCATCTCATCAAGTGCTTTGAAGTCAAGAAAACAGTGAATAGTATACATTTCAAATAAATTATACTCC